>JALNIO010000527.1:0-22147 GCA_023509875.1 Rugonectria rugulosa
CAGTAATTTTATCCTCTGAAGTATATGGTAGCACCTAAGAAAGGATTCGGGCAAATAGAAATCTCGTAAGAACCATTGTAAGAGCTCTTTTAGGCGTAAGCTGGCTCGATGGAAGGCATTGAAAGAGCTCCTGTATTGGATTCAAAAAACCTCAGAGTTAAAAGATTGGAACTCTACTTATCCATAGATCTGAGCTAGTATGTCACCGTGCAATGAATGCCCCGCCATCCAAGGTGATATCCACCTACTGAACCTTGCTACATACGGGCCTGACGCGCTGGCGTGGTTGAACTACTTGTGTACGTATGGGAACATGAGCTGAGTCTTGATGAGAAAGGTTCATTGTGCCTAGTCAGTTATATTCTCTAATATAGGATCGCTCAACCCCAGGAAAGAATGTAAGGAATATGCAGATCCAAATAACTCATCCATATCCGATATTCGACCTCCGTTAAATATACCAGAATCAGCGTAGGATGGCACCGCTTCCACACTCTGCCCAGAGAAATCAGCAGGGAGTCCCTGCATCAGAGGTTCTCCCACCAAATTTGCCAAACTACAGTCTATGGCCTCGTCAGTCTCATCCAGTCCTTTCTCCAAGCCTCGCCCTGAACCATCAGCGGCGCGGGAGAGTCCTCTTATCACAATCGCGGCGCTTGCTGCCACACCATAGAAGCTCCCCATCCGCTCAAGTACTTCGATGCTCAGTTTGAGTGCCTCAGAAGCAGTCGAAGCCGCCTGGCTTTCGTTCGAGTATGTTAGGACAAACCCCACTAACGTGATGGCTGCGTTCCACTGGTAGTTGAATGGCTCGTACCAGCCGTCCAATATGTCATACTCCGTGTAAACTTGGTGTAATAGACGTGTTACTGATGCGGCGTGGAGAGCTGCAGACTCGGATATCTTCAGTGTCGCCGGCTGAAAGGAAGGAATATCTTTGCGCATGCTGCCATGTATTGACGTAGTCGAAAAGCTCTCTTCAGAGCTGCGAAATTGTATGCAGGTCCGACAGATTGTCAGGATCAGATCGTGATACTGTAATTCTAGCATTAAGCGTTGCCTGCGTAGCCAAATCGGGGCAAAAGGTTCAATCTCAATCTCAGATAGGTCGATTGATAGTGGTTCACCGTTTCCACGACGTTCCGTCTTGAGTGCCTCAGGGACTGTAGCAACCCAAGCTTTCAGACTATTCATGCTGGTCATCAGAGTCTGAGCACACAACTCAATGCTATTAGGCAAGTTTGCGTCCATATTCTTACTCTTGAGAGAATTACGTCTCGTGTAGAATGTGTCGTATACACCACGAGCCACCTGAATGAGCTTTGCCCTCTCCACAGTATAGCTTATCCACGTCACTTGTGTCTCTTGCAGCTCTGCAGTTGGTAGAGAGCATGTCATCTGAGATGTCAAGATGCCCCATGGCCGACCAAGTCGAATGCAGAGCCTGGTTTCGAAGCATAACAAGGTCCACCACATGCGCTTCCTAGCTTCTTGATAACCCGGATCCATATTAGGATCTAGCTCTATATGAAGACCTAGTGCGTATGCCGCTCGTATCGTCGCGCCGAGCATGTTTTGAGCCATGTTCTGGTAGGAAGCGTTGCTCAGATAAACGGCTGACCAAAACTGGCACTGCACCGTAGTCAGAGACGGATTCTCAAGTTCATGGAGCAAAAGACGTTGGCAACGTTGATAGAGCCATCTTCCAGCAATCGTGGCATCTCGGATATCAATCTGCGCTTTCGACTCAACCTGGCGAGGTAGAGAAGTCACACCAAACTGCATGCACAGTGCTATGACAATGTCCACCAGTGGCGACGGTTTTCGTGTAATGTTGGTAGAACCACACCAGAGTGACTTGTAGTGAGCTTTAAATTCGGCTTCATCCAGGATCTGGTAGCAACAGTGCCAGGAATCCCAGAAGAGATCGAGGAAAAACGCCTCCTGCAGCGCACTCAGACCCATGCCGGATAGTGAGTGATCGGTCAACCGTTGCTGTCGCTCCGAGATTGGTGTGGTAGTCGGAGGTGTTTCCCAGCTATCCGCCCCTTGGTCATCGGCTGCCTGTGATATGACAGCAGGAGTAAAAGATCGGCTGGCAGAATTTGGGATCAAAGACTTTGGACTCTCTGGAAATGGCTGGTTGAGGATTTGAAGATGGGAGTTGATGCGGTGGATAAAGTAATACGTCGATGATAGTCCGTAGTACTGAGTGCAAGGTGAGGCGCTTGAAGATGAATTGGCGGCGGCAGTGTCCAAGTGAATTCCATCTATCAAGTTGACCAGAGAGTTGACGGAAGAGTCGGCTTTCACCGACTCGTTGAAATCACCCTCGTTTGTCTTGTTTTTAACTTGGACTTCGAGCTCTCTAACTCTTGCTCTAAGAGACTCAATCTCCCTATTCAAAACGGTTAACCTCTTTATCTAAGCGTAGTACCTAGCTCTCAACTTCATACCTCATAGCACGGGGTAAGTTCCAGCTCTGCTCCGGTTTTCCGCTGTTGCTGCATTTCCACCCTCTTGTTGAACAATTTCGACAAGGATACTTTGTATCGCACTTGACTCGGTGAAGGCGGCATGAGTCACAGGCCCGGGATACCTGACTCCTCTTGGGTTTCGCTGGACGGCCCTGAGTCGAAGAAGTTGGGTAGCTTGGAGACGCCGTGAAGGTTCCAAACATGGCTTCCGAGGGTGCAAGTTCGAAATCGCCAAGATGAATCCATGTGAGACGTTGTCTAATTAGACCGGTGTTCGTTATCGAGCAAGCTGTGCGCTTGTGTCCGTTGTCAGCACTAAACCATGACAAGTCATCAAGTGGACAGAAGAATGAATTGGCCCCCGCTAATTAGTAATCCATCTCCCAGATGGATATTCATTATCCTTTCATCATATTAACTAATCAGGCATAAGATACATCATCCTAGCGAAGACCAGTGAATAGTACAGCAGCATCACAGTCCAAGGAACGAACATTTTTGAAAATCTGATACGTAAAGTTGTTATCTTACTACACTCCCAGTGCCTTAGCAATGGCCTCAGCAACACCCTTGGAAGATGCTGGGTTCTGCCCAGTGATAATCTTCCCATCCACCACGACCTTCTCATCGAGCGGACCACCAGCGGCCTTGACGTAATTCCCACCACTGACCTCATCCAGCTTATCCTCGAGACTAAAGTCCATGTCGTCGGTGAATTGAAACATTTCCTCGCCGGCATTGTCAAACCCCGTGACTTGCACACCCTTCAACAGTGGCTGACCCGCCGCTGTCGTAGCGTTTACGAGGGCAGCTGGGCCGTGGCAGACCGCTGAGATGACTTTTCCTTGGGAGTGCAAGTCACGAATTAGGTCCTTGGAATACTGATCGTCGACGAGATCGACCATGGGGCCGTGTCCACCGGGATAGAAGACTGCGTCAAACTCGGAAGCTCGACCTGCAAATTCGGACAGTTTGATCGTGTTCTCCCACACGGATCGGTGGTTCTCGAGAAAGTCCTTGCATATCGGGTCATCTTTAAAGATTTCCACGGATGCTGGGTCGAGGGGGGAAACGCCGCCTTTGGGGGTGGCACAAACGAGCTCTGCACGGCTGTTGAGGACGTCAAAAGGGTGCGCAAGCTCAGGCTGGCGGGGATGTTAGCTTGAACAAGTCGAGGATACTCACTCGCATTATAGAAACAGCAAGTAGATGCGTTTAGAGATGACTTACAAGGTACCAGCCAATCTGCTTGCCCGTCTTTGGGACCTTGTCAGCAGAGGTGAGGATAACGAGAATCTTGGGCTTTGGGGAAGTCATGATGAATGCAGCAGATCAAGTTAAAGTCCTATCTGTAAACTCGGAAAGACGTGAACTTGTAGGAGTTTGAAGGGGTCATCCAAGCTGGAATATTGATTAATTTCCTTTTCTTCAGCCCGGGCCCATCAGTACTTATAGACCACAGACCATGCCGTGCGACTCATAGTGTGAAGCCAGAATAACGCCCAAAACGTCGGATTCGCCGCGGCTGCTCAAAGGAGCAACGGAGGGTTCATGACTTGCCATTGTCAATGATGTATCAGGATCGTCAGTTGGATTGGCATCCAATCATTTGTTATGCAGAGTGGCGCTTACAAGGGTCAGATCTGACTGCCCCTCACCAACTCCGAACTCCTTTCGGTTTGGTGGGGTAGCCTCCGGAATACTCTTACATAGATCTTGATAAGATCCTAATATTAATCTTAAGTACATTCATTCAGAACCAAGGTTATCCCGGATAAGTAGAGATAGTATGAGATTTTCATAAAAAATCATGGTGGATGAGTCCAACAGTCTATACCTTGACTGTCTTGGACATCTCATTAAGAACTGCCTGGCTTACGGGTTGAGAGCTGATAACAATGGCCAACGTTATAAAGCAAGCCATGAAGAAGCACTATGAATTAATCCTGCCACTCTTTGTATAGGAGTATCGTAATGGTCTCCGTTGCAGGAACCAGATCAAACCTTCCCATCGAACTGCATCACACCAGATACCAGTCCCTCATCTCCCTCTTCCAGCTAACCAGTAGTACCCGGGTCCTGACCATCCCCATAAGTCCCAAATCCCGAAACACACGCCTCGGGCGCACTCACACCATCCGTAGGCATCTCCGGCCTCATCGTCCCCCACGACCCCTCGGGCGCCATATGCGGCACCGAGCCAACCCCCGGCTCCACCTCAATATTGTAAAAGACCTCATATTTTCGACACTCGACACACTTCATGCAGTGGCGCGTGTCCCAGAAGAACCTGTGCGCGGTGCAGAGCCAGCCGCACGTGTCGCAGAGGACCCAGTAGTGCACATCAGCGTCTACCTGCTCGATCGTCCTCATGATGTGGAGTTGATCCTCGAGGAGCCCGAGAAAGCACCTCCTGCAGCGGAGATCCCAGGTCGGTGCGGGAGATGGGAGGCCGCAGTTGATGCATCTGATCTGTGTGTAATCGGGGTGCGACATGGTGAGATGTTTTGCTACTTTTTGAAGACTGTTGTATGAGACTGTTGTTAGGACTATAGTGGGAGGTATAGACCATGAGAGCGTCCATTATTATAGATTTGAAGCTATCCATATCACTGAGAGATGAGATGTCGACATACAACGATAAATGTACCTATTTGATCTCGATTCACTCGTGCCTCAACCAGGTGTCCTGCGCAGTGTCCTGTATTCACGTGCACTTCATCAAGCAGATAGCATGTATGTTCCTTCTTCAAGTTAGGAAGCGGCAAGTTCAATTAATATTAGAAAATGATTACTTAAAGCGTGTATCTGAATCCCTCGATGCCCTCAATAACGAGCTTCCCACCATCCGCCAACTTGTTTGCCAACGAAAAGTGCACCGACATGACCGCAATTATACCAATGATGAGTATGTGCGAACCAATAGACACCCAGATAGCCGTCATGTAATGCGGTGCCTCTTTGGCTCTGACAATGTAGCTGCCAGCAATCCCTCCAGCACCATTCATCGCCGTCACCGCAGCGGCTGTGACGGCTCGCTTCCACTGGCCGGCGACATTGTTCGTCTGGTACGTACTCAGGGCAGCCCAGTTACTAATGTACGCCCCAGTCGCCAGATAGGTGCCAACGTACCGAACCGTGACCTGGTCCACGAATCCGAGCATGCAGAAGCCCACGATAAGGCAGATGCAGTTGAAGATGATGACGGGCCCCCGCAGCCAGAGCCTGTCAGCGACGAGCGACGTGAATAGGACGGGGATCACGGCGTAATAGTATGGCGGCGCTGCGAGAAGAATGGACTGGTTCTCGCTGAAGCCCATGCCACTTTGCAAGATGATGGGCAGGAAGTAAGCCAGCGAAGTCGAGACAAGGTTCAGCAGGAAAAACATGCACGCGAAGCCATAAACCTTGGGGTCCTTGAGGTGCGCCAACACAACGCCCCAGCTAAAAGGCTCGGGCTCGACGTCGCTACGGTCCTTGTCGATTCTTGCTACCGCAAGCTGCTGCTCTTCGGGCGTCAGGAACCAAAAGGACTCGTGGGCCAGCTCGGGAAAGTCGACCATCCAGAAGAAGGTGACGACGCCGATCAACATGGAGATGAGGCCCTGGACCAAGAACATATATCTCCACCCTGCGATGCCTCCTTTCCCGTCCAGCGTGTTGAGGCCGTAGTTGACGATGCCACCGGTTGCGAGGATGATGACCTCTCCACTCTGGAGGAAGGCGAACCGCGTCTGCTGCTCCCGCCTCGGATACCACGTCGAGATCAAGTACGTCAATCCAGGATAGATGCCACTCATAGCAACACCCAGAAGCACCCGCAGGGCAATCATGGCCTTCCAGCTGTGAATAAAGGCAGTGCACATGGTGATCAAACCAAAGCAAAATGTGCTCAGTGCGAACCACAACCGCGGGCCGAAAGCCCGAACCGCAAGGGTCGACGGCAATTGAAAGGCTATACTAGCAATGGTGAATATGAAGATGCTGACGCTGTATCGGTTGCCGGTAAGGTCGAGGTCCGAGATCATGGAAGTTACCGACGCGGAGCTGATGACGCCCGAGTCGAGGAGGTTGAGCGAGCAAAGGAGGCCTGCTATTGTGCACAGTCTCAGATCGATTTTGAGCCGAAGTCGACGCTCGATTTTCTCCATTGAAGGCGCTGCTTCGGCTTGAATCTCGCCGGTTGAGACGTTGACCTCGCTAGGGATGGCCATGTTGTGTGAGGGGGGCTCAATGGCCGAGTGAGACTGGTGAAGAAGAGCTCGAGGTAGACGATGAACGTCTCGTAGAATCTTTTCAGTCTTGGCCTCTTGAGATGAAATGAGTCATAGAGACAGAGGGAACAAGGAAGCAGCTCATGCAACGAGACATGGAGCGAATGGCGAATTTAAACTTGAGCGCATTTTTCCATTTCGGCTTGTGATTAATAATTTTGTGATCGACAAAGCCCCACACTTCAGCTTATCATGGACATGCAGCTGTCGCAGAGTATCTCTACCTACCTGGTACCTATCTATTGCAATCTCAAGCTGCAAAGAAACACCATATGATAGGCAGTTCTTACCTACCACAAGGACAGGCTAGAGAATGCAACCTCGAGATGACACCCTGCTCTGCCGTGAAAAGTCAAGAGCACCAAGGACAGCACGGCCAGCATGGCAGATGGCTTTGACTCCTCTGCTCGCCTCCGCTCGGCATGTTAGCTCTCACCGCACGGCACGTAGGTCTCAGATCCATCTCTCCCATTGGCCTCTTGTTCCATTGATCGGCGCGCCGTGAAGTGAAGCGCGCAAGGAATTGCACAGGCAAGAGGGTTGCAATGTCGCCTTGACCATTTGCTCTAAAAGGCGCTCTCCTCGACTCATTTGTCTCAACCCCAAAGGTCGCTTCATGTATTGGCTTCAGTCGTCTCAAGCAGAATCCCAGCATCCCGCTTAAACGCCCGCAACCACTCGGTATTATCAGCTGGCGTCTGATTCCACGGATCCTCACTACTCTTGTCAGATGTGCTCAAGAAAGCTGGTAATTGGGGACTCACTCGTTATACATGATCCATCGCGCATAGTGCTGGATCTCCTCATCCGACGGAATATGGCGGCTCGGGTTCTTGGTCGAAACTGTTGCTGCGACCCATCGATGAAGATCACGCTCCAATCTTCGGTGAAAGTTGGCTTCGTGAAGGAAGAACTGGCCGCCGTCTACGATTGCGGATCGTTGATGTTGGGCGTCTGGCTTGTTGGCTTGCAGTGTAGTTGTTTGGTCGCTTGATGAGGTTGCGTTTCTCAAAGAATACGAATCTCCAGAGTGTTTGGGGAGATCTTCAGTCAGCCAATCCCAATTGTGCTCGGCGGCTTCATCCTGTCGGGAACTTGGGTTGATATGAGGTTGCATTGGCTGTGCAACATGAGCATCGTCACTTATTGCAAGCCCAGCAAGGTAATTTTGCTCAAGCTCTTGCTGTTCCTCAAGTCGCATTGACTCATTCGTCTCTGCAAGACCCCCGATGTCATGGCCCAACGCATCGACTGTCAACCCAGGCCAGGCATCATTACTTGAACGTGTGCAGAATGGCTGCAGCCATGCGGCTGAGGAAATGACAAGTCCCGTCAACCAGGCACATATTATATCACATGGCGTCTCCGAGTTTGCTTCGGTCCGTTCGATAATATTCCGAGCTTGCTGTTGCAGCTGAGCCACAGTGATTGGCAAGCCCAACAACTGCTGCGTGTTCAAGAAGCCGAGTAACTGAGACTCCATCGGACATTCCTCAAAAAGATTCGTTTTTCCTAGCACTTGTAGATTGTCCAATTTACTCTCATGTCTCGCGCGCATGGGTCCGAGTTTTGCTTGTCTGACTACCATCTCATCGGACATGATCAGGTCTCGCAGCCATGATCTCGGGCTCACGATCTCTTCGGAAGCCAGGATTTCCGATGCGAGGATAACTCTGCATGCTTCAAGTTGAAGCTCCTCGTTTGCAGGTAATCGATCATGTTCCTCAAGGAATCCTTGCATGAAATAAACCAGTTCGAGCTTGATGAGCTCGTACGCACTTGCTGGAGACTCGGGGGGTCCAGCACTGGCTTTGAATGGAAAGGGTGTGCGTCTATCCGCTTCAATCAGATCTAACAGTATGGTCAGCTTCGGTTCTCAAGTTCAAAGACTACGATTCATACATGGAGGCATCGAGTTCTCAATGACATCGAGCATCGGTTTCTCGAACCCCCAGTCTCCTTTCCAGTCTCCCATGTTACAGCCCAGTCTATAATGATCAGCCAAGTGATTGACGCGGTCATCCCAAGTATCGAGAATGGAGTCGCAGAATCCGCATCTCGATCGCAGCTGTGTGATTTCTCGCTTCCACGTCTTCATCAACGCATCAACATATTTGCTGTTGTGCGCCAGACGCAAATGCTGACTGAGGTGATCTTTCCGGTTGAATGACCGAGCTTCAATACTGCGGTCAGTACAGGCACTGAAATTATGAGAGTCCAAATGCTGATCATCAGGGCTGCTTTTCCCACAAAAGGCGCAACTCGACTCGTTGTTGTCGTTGGATATGAGAGGACCGTAAGGCACGCACACCCATTTCTCGAGGGGCACATGCAGAGATCGTTCATGTCGTTGCCAGTCGTATTTCGTCTTGAATGCTTCGGTGCAAAATGTGCACTGAAACTTCCGCGGCGACCCTCCAATGGTAAGGTTGGCTTTCCGTCGTGCTTGTTTCGCTCTCTTCCTGGTTTTTTTCTGTCTCCTTGATGCTGAAGAGGCAGAACCTAATGAGGCTCCCGAGTGGCTCAAAGCGAGGGAGCCGCTGGATAACGACGTTGGGGCGCTGCTTGCCGAGGAAAGGTTTGCATGCGAGTCAGGTCGACGCGAATCTAGAGAGGCGTCTTCAAAAGCTATTGATCAGAGAATTAGTTTACAAGCCAGGCCTGAGTACCAAGAAAAATACGCACGAGCTTCGGATGCAGTTGCCATGGCACGCGCAATAGCAAACATGCTCGCAGGCTCATTCTCTGGTGGCGACTCAACCCATCGCTCCATCGGGTTCATCTCCCTCATCGCCCGTCGCGGTGCCGGCGTTCCCGGTCTTGGACTCAGATTCTGAGGAATATCCACGGGTTTGGTCTGAGTAATTTTGCCCTTCGGATTGGCCTTGCCTCGCCGTCGAGCGTTGGAAAGCCAGTTGGTGATTTGCGTCTTGCTGAGGCCCGTCTGATGTCGAAGCATCTCAATGTCCTCGCCCTTTGGATACGGATGATCGGGATGGTCTGAAAGCCACTGGTTCAGAAGTCGTGTCGATTTTTGAGAGAAGCGAGCGCCAATCTTTGGTGGCGGAAATGGTCTTTCGACATTACGGACCTTTTCCAAGAATTCATCGAGCTCCTTGTTTTCCATCCTCGTCGACCCCGTGCAAGACCCAACGTCTGATTCCGTCTGCAATAGTCCACTGCCATGGCTGCTGGGACTGTACACACCGCTGGGAGTAGTGCCGTGAGGGGTGGTGTTGATTGAGTTGGTGATGAAGTCATTCGGCGGTAGCTGAGTAATATGATGGGCATCATTCTCAATCATAAAGCCCCCTTGCCCTACCCCTGCATCGGCTACATCAAAACTGCGTCTGTTCACAAGATCCAGCGCCGACGTATCGTCGTTGAGCTTGGAGAGGAGGTTCTCAAAGGCATCATTGGAGAGGAGATGATTGGTCGTCGTGTCATGGCCCTGGTCAATGTAGTCGAAGCCAGCGAACCCTTGGTTCTCGGCCATGGCGTGACTCCTGCAGGGACCCTATTATACACGCCCTCTCCAGCTGTCTCGTGTCTCGTGCTAAAGAAATCTCCGGCTTGACTCGCGCGCGGGCTGCACAGTTCGGAAAGGCGGAAGAGCGGCTGAGGCAGAGTCGAAGGCAAAGCCGCAAGTTTCGCCAACGGCTCGCGACAAGATAAAACTAGTTCATCTTTTTTGTCCCGATATAACTCCGAGATCGGGATTAAACGTATCAGGCCAGAAGCCGAAGTCCAGATGACAGGCTAACATCGGATAACCGTTCCTCTGGTCTCTGCATCGTGTCGTTCACGCCTTGTGCTCCCTGGTCTTCTCCACAACTCCACCCGGGCTCCGGGGTAGACTGAATTATTGTTAGTCATGGAATATGAGGCTCGTGAAGACTCATGAGCGTCATCTACGCCTTGTTCAAAGTCTTGGTTTTGCGAGCGTAAAAGACGTGAAATTTTTGTGAGAATGGGTCGATTATATGCATGTTTCCTTTGCGTAATACAATCCGAAGTTGTGAGGATGAATAGTACAAAAAGAGTCCAATTTCCTCATTTTCCATTGGCAAGATATCCTCCGTAATATCTCCGCTTACACCAATCACAAACATGGCTTCAGCTCATGATGGAATACGGAGGGCAAGTCAACAAGACTATGCCGAAGACCCTCTCAAGCAAGACTTCGACTCAGCTCCTGGCGATACAGGTCTTGAGCGTGGTCTTCACAGCAGACATTTGCAATTCATCGCCATTGGTGCTACCATCGGTACCGGTCTTTTCCTCGGCACAGGTTCAGCATTATCCACAGCCGGACCTGTCTCCCTCCTCATTGCCTTTGCATTCCTAGGATCCGTGCTCTTCTCTGTCATGACAGCTCTTGGAGAAATGGCCGCTTACATCCCCGTCCCGGGGTCCTTTACGACTTATGCATCTCGCTTTGTCGACCCTACTCTCGGCTTTGCCATGGGTTGGATCTATTGGTTCAGTTGGTCCCTGACCTTTGCTCTTGAGCTGACAGCCGCTGGTCTGATCATTCAGTTCTGGATTCAGAGCATAAGCGTGGGAGTCTGGATCGCTGTTTTCTGGGTCATTTTTACTCTGGCCAATTTCATGCCGATCCGATGGTTTGGCGAATTCGAAATGTGGTTTTCTAGCATCAAAGTCATAACAATCATCGGGTTCCTCATCTTTTCCATCTGCGTCAACGCGGGTGTTGGCGACCAAGGGTATCTCGGGTTCAAATACTGGAGCAATCCAGGCGCTTTCGCACCCTACGTCGAGGAGGGAGCGACAGGAAAGTTCATCGGTTTTTGGGCTGTTCTCATCACTGCCGGCTTCAGTTACCAAGGTGCTGAACTTGTTGGTATCGGTGCTGGAGAGACGGAAAACCCGCACAAGAGCATCCCGTCTGCAATCCGAGGCACGTTTTGGGGCGTTTTCATTCTGTTCATCTCAACCATCTTCTTTCTCGGAATCAACATCCCTTATACCAATCCCGATCTTCTCAGCGACTCTCAGGATGCTTCGGCTTCCCCCTTGGTTCTCGTGGCGAGACTGGCCGGTGTACCGGTACTGCCGTCCATCTTGAATGCGGTTCTGTTGACTGCCGTCCTCACAGCTGCCAACTCAGACGTTTACTCCAGTAGCAGAATCTTGATTGCTCTCGCCGATTCGGGCCATGCACCCACCATTTTCAAAAAGACGAATCGCCTCGGAACGCCTTATTACGCCGTTGGCGTCTGTTCCCTCGTCGGCTTTCTCGCCTTTCTCAACCTCTCCAATGATGGCACTGTTGTCTTCAACTGGTTGCTCAACATCGTTTCCGTGGCAGGTTTCATATCTTGGGCAATCATCAATGTTTGCCATATCCGATTCATGAAGGCGTTGACAGCCCAGGGCATGTCTCGAGATGACCTCCCGTACACTGCCCCGTTGCAACCGTACATGTCCTACTACGGACTCTTTTTCAACATCCTCATCGTTCTCACCAGCGGGTTCGAGGTCTTTATCAACTGGGATACGAGCAAGTTCTTCACAAGCTACATCAGCTTGATCCTCTTCATCGTGTTAGTCGTCGGGCACAAGCTGGTATTTAGGACAAAACTAGTTTCTCTAGTTGAGGCGGATATTACAACGGGTCGTGTCTTGTAGAGTGTTAGCTTCGGCGCTTTTGTGGACTGTTGGGAGTTGAGTTCCGACCAAGTCAGTAGCTATAGCAGGTTCCAGCGGAAGACGACCCGAATAAAGAAGCATGCGGGAATTACAAGAATCTTTCTACTCGCGAGTGCATTCTTGCCACACCACTGTCCCAATATCCCAAGCATAGTCGGTGTTAGTGCCGTTTTCTCAGGGCATCTCATCCATGTCCCGTTTCTCCCTGCATGTCCCACCTCCATAACCGCCTCATCCTCACCAAATCCTCGGCCCGTTGAGCCTGCATGATGCTCATCACTCTCAGATTCAAGCCAATGCGGGGCATGGACGTGCGACATTCGGGCGAGGGCTAAAACTTGCGGGGAACAAGACAAGTCCTTGACCGACTTTGCTAACACCTGAGAAACACGTGTCAAGGTCCGTCATACGACACCGAGACTGGTTTAAAGGTGAGTGAAGTCATCCAAAAGCGGAGCAATCAATCCTTTTCGTCTTTCAACAACCGACACTACGGCACCACGATTCATATTCTTGCTCAACCACACGACCCATCATCACGATTCACAATGGTCTACACAATCGTTGTTCACCTCTACGCAAAGGACGATGACGAGTGCATCGCAAAGCTCTCGGCCAAGCTCATCGAGGCCAGCCGCGTCTATTCTCAGGACAAGGAGACAATTTCCTGGTTCGTCATGCAGGACATCAAGGACCGTCGAGCTTTCACCATTGTAGAGCGCTACGAGCAAGAAAGCGTCCGTTTCCCAATTTCTTCTGAAAGCATTGTTCAAATCGCTAACCCTGACATTTCCGGGACTTGTAGAGCCAGAAATACCACCTCGAAAACCCTTACTGGCAGACGTTTGATCCCTACGTCATTCCTCTTCTGGAAAAGCCCATGGACCTGAGAAGGCTGGAGGAATTGGACACCAGCAAGGACGTGGTTGTGCCTCAATAGAGCGGTGTGAGGGACACGAGATTGATGCTATCCCGGAGGTAGTGTAGATGCACAAAAACGGTAATGTCCGAGATATCTCAAGACGGAAAAAAAGCGACGAGTCAATCATCATTCACCACCTTTATCCGTGACGTAGAGTATGGCTGCTAGAACTGCGTCATTACCAGACAATGTTGCAGGTACCCGCAACAAAATCCAACTATCCACGGGCAACAGAACCAAGGTGGTAGAAGCCGATGCCGAATATCGCAATGAATAGTTCATCGGATTCAATTACGGATGGAAAACATGGTCTATCCGAATATTAGCAGCTCCTCTAAAGCCTGTACACTGAGTACATCTGCCACAAATGCTAATCGTGATACTACTACCCAGACCTCACAGAAATACTCGAGCCATCGGAGCATTTCAACAATACGGACAAGAACCAGCCCGAACCGTTAATTTGTCCGCTCCCACGACGCAAGTCATTGTTCAAACTTGGACATCAGCTGAAGTAGCAGCTTACTTGCTCTCACTTGGTACATGTAGACATCAATGCGTTGGGCTAAGCAAGCAAGACGTCGACGGAAAAGTTCTATCATACGACAAGAACACCATCATTCTCGACGAGTTTGATCTTGGTCCACATACTTTGAGGGCTGAACTTTGGGCCAAGATCGAGAGCTTGCAGGACTGCGTCACAAAGAAAACTTTGATCCCCCCCGACAAATCGAACGACATCTCCCCTCTCGCTGTTGAGGATATGACCAAGTTCCTCCAAGACAGTGACAGGCATTTTCTTCCCTTAGGGGAATCCAATTCCAGAGCATACCCCAGACTCCATCAGGCCTTATGTCTTTTGCGTTCTTCTCCATCTTGTTCACCTATTTCTCCTAGCTTCACCTAGATTCTCAAACAGGTGAACATCTCATGTGTATGCTGACTTATTTAAACAAAGCAATATCTTATGCACAGGCTCATTGCTATTGTTACCTTATAATATCTGTTGTCGGGTCTTCAGGCCTGCCTCCAAGAGATCATCCCACCGGTGTGCCTGGTCCCCGATTCCCTCCCGCGAGTCTAGGGATACCGCCTCGATGTGCTACTACTCCTGAGTGATCACCTAGCTTTTTTTCTTCCACTCCCCAACCCGTGGTAGGCCGCTGATCCTCGATGGACCGATCCGTCGAGTCGCTCCTTTAGTTGTCGTCCGAGGGTACCGGATCTCCACTTTCCAGGTGCTCCCTCCTCTCTTTCAGTTAATCGTGAGCGTTGCTGGGTCGATCTTAGCTTTCTATTTCGGAGGAGGAGATGAGGATGGGAATGTCTCTGGGCCTTTTTTCTCTTTAGACATCCTCTTCGCCGGTCCCAAACGAGCGATAGGGTTGGTCCCGGGCTGGGTCTCGAAGATATGGCGTCTAATCACTCTTCGGAGCCTCCAGGTCAGAGAGTTTAGCTGGTAGGCAACGTAGGATATACCGCAGCGTACTCTGATGCGTCATCATATAGACGCAAATGATTGCATGATTACGTTACTGAATGCTTTCTCTTATGTAAAGGAAAGGTTACCTTACAGCTGCCTTAGGATGACTGTGAGTACAGAGTATGTTATCTTTGGTTAGGTATTTAATTTTTACTTTTACGGCCTGTCCTATTTAACCCCGTCTTTCACCAGAAAAATCATCCTTGCAACCTCCTTGCCTCCCAACTAACCGCAAGTCTACTACCCCCAAAATGATCCCGCCTCTATGCACTATCTTTCCATTTCAGCGCCCTCACGACCCATCTGGGAAACGTTTAGCGCTCAAGTTGGCCAAGAGAATGATCAACCGAAAGGCGTATCACCAAATTGCCGGCGGGTTTTTGGTTGACGAGCTCAACACAGCTACCAGAGGCGTCCTCGAAAATGCCGGGTATGCGTCCAGGCTCTCGGAATCCTCCTCAAATGTCAAAGAATTTCTTACCATCATGGCTTGTCTGGTTAGGCCCAAGATGCAAAATAACCTTCGCAATAAATTCCGAAGTTTCGATCACATCTATGATATGTCGCTTTCCGGCCCCCTTCTTGCTGAACGAACGATTTCACAATGGGCTGAAGATATCATTCACAATCTCCTTCTCCATTTCCAGCGCAAGGCCTGGAAGAAATTGTACGGAGATCAAACTGAGGTCCCCGTTCATCCCGCCGATACCCAGAACGCCAGCGCCCCTGCTCCTACCCCTTCCCCGACTCAACAAGTCCAGCTACAGGGCGAGCCTCCACAGGACGCGTGGTTTACGAATGAAGACATAGAATACATCTGTGATTTCGGGATAATTCCAGCGCTTCCGTCGCGGACGCGGCTTACCCCTCGCAGTGCCCCAGTATTTCGAAGCATCCGGCGCACAATGGGGCTCATCATGTCGGGAGCCAGATCACTCCTCGACTAGCCCAGGAGTTCAAGTTGAGGGGTGAAATATTCTGTGGCGTTCTTATGTTCAAGTTTTCTTCAAACGAATCGGTGCCAGCAGGCTTGACCTACTTCCAGATTCCAAAAGTTAGGGAAGAAAAATGGCATGTTGTATCGCACAAATGGTCAATCTACGCAGCGAAAATTTCTAGCAGTCAGGCGTCGCGCATATCCATCAGCAAAACACCCACACATTTCATTTAATGAGGATAATACATTCTACTTTGTTTAGTATTCTTTGAGTATAGATTTTTAACACAAGGTAACTGTAATTACAGACAATGTAGACAGGTAGGTAGTCATGTGGCGAGCAAACCTGTCCGCCTGGCGTTCCATGGTCACAATAAGGGAATCAACTGTCCTCGAGACAGAGTGTGTTCCACCATTTATCGTCTTTATTGGTCGTCTATCGTGCCCATTTTCATGAAATACGCGGCATCACGCCTGGCATAATGTCTACCCAGCTTCGAGTCCAAGTCCTAGCCTCTAGTCATTGTTCCACTATCGCGGTTTCGTTTGGAAATTCGACAAGCAATCCTACGAGCTTCGTGGCCAATTGGTCTTCATCATTGATACGACACCAAACTCAGAGATTCTCTCTCTTCATCATGTTCGTGCCTCGACCCTGATCAAGCATCAGACTCCCCCATTGAACAGCTACCGTCCTTGTGACATATGCCATCTTCTCCCGTGTGTAGAAGCTCTATCCTCAATTACTATGCACATTTCGAATTAATTCTATTGGATGGGTTATTTTAGATTGGCTGCGCGGAACACTGACCATATTTGTCTGCGGAAACGGTCTTGGCTACGGTAAACGCTTGATGATCAAGGTGAAATACAGCGATTCGTAGGAATACTGTTGAAGAAATTCCTCTATGGTTGCTATTCTTAATTCAAGTGAGAGTTATTCAATGCAGCAATGGAATTAGCTGTGCAAGGTGGTGTTCGAGACATGCAATTGGAAAGCTCGTCTGGATTCCTAACTTGTGAGCGCTCTTCCCAAGCATCATACACAAGTTGAATTAATAGACCCCGCCAGCACTTTGGGTCATTGGAAAGACAATACACACGTCTATCTAATGCACCGCCTCTCCTGAGCCTTGACTCCTGTACATAATGTTCATGAACGAAATGCCACGTATTTTATTGTTTATTTTAGCTGTCAGATTCACGCGATGGTACTGTTGTCTAGTTCCTAAATTCCTATTTGATCGACGGGAACTTGGGTATGAGGCTCATGTACTTTGGTCAAGGGAAATTTCTTATGAACACTTACACTTTTGTCCAATGACAGTCTTCAAACAATTAATGGGTGCTTGAATACGTGACGGAAAAAAAGAGTCGTGCATCGTGTGAAATGGTAATATCTCGTTTAAAAGCTCAGCTAGAAGAAAGATCTACGGCTTCAGCAGCTTCCGTGTCTTCACATCTAAACAGATTAGAGATTTTGCTGCTTGAATTACATTCTTTTAAGCTGCCTTGAGAGATTCTACCTGAATAGGTTTTGATTCTTGTTGACTGTCTCCTACTGGTGTGTTAACTAATGCGATCCTTATCGATTGCGTTATCGCTATCTGTGGCTGGATTCTTATCTTATCGCCCGAGTGAAGTCTTGTCAACGCGGCCAAGGTTCTGGAAGGAAGCCGTATGTATTATCTAATTAAGAGATAATTGCTCCAACCATGAAAGTATCAATGGAGCCATTCCAACTCTAGTGTTTGTCTATGCCTGTTATTCTTTAAGTCCCAGTGTCGAAAGATCCTCCTGCAGCGCCAACATTTTAGATCACGTCTTTAAAACCAAGCTCACTTCGCTCTTCCACAATCTACGTCCAAACACGGAATTAATACATTTCCAAATATAAAATTTAAAAGATCTCAGTTAATTCAAGCCTAGACAACCCAAATGATACTCCAGTAACAACCCGAGTTTGGAGAACTGAATTTTATTGTTTAAATCCGATTACCCTACAGACAAGTCACTAGTGCCCATGCAGAGAAGTAGCATTCATCCACCACTTAATTAACGCGACGCAACACGAATTCTAGGCCTGTCTAGGCCTTCAACAATAGCCTCCCTTTCCCCATGCACACTGATTCGCAATCTCGATCCACCAGGCGGTGACATTCTCTCCTCTTTTTTTTTCCCTTTCTATATAGACATGCCCCGAGTTACGTCCTCCGTGACGAACGTTATCGGGCCCTCTTCCTCCTTTCCCAAGCAGTCGGTACCGAGACGCGCGGCTCCTCTCTGCGGGTACACTTTTCCCTGGAGAACGCGTCAGCCCGACGAAGAAGGTGGAAGGGTCGTCGGCTGGTAGAACAAATAAATTAAAATAAGAATAAAAATTACCTACTTGTGAATTCATAATGGTTTCAGGGCTTGACTTGTCTACATGATACTACGTAAGTTACCTGCAGGCGACTGTAAGCGACGGTCCGGGTGCACGATCTGGTGTGATTCTGAATAAGAGCCGCTGTAAGCTGGGATTTAGGGAGGGGTCATTAGGTGGCATTCAACTGGCGGTGTTGCAACTGCGCTGGAAAAAGCGACAGCATCAAGAACCCGGCAGCTGCAGCAGGCGGATGAAGAACCTTGAAGAATGATGGACTTTTGACGAGACCATCTTGCGCAAACAATCCACGTGAGAAGCATGATTGAATCTTCTCATCGCAGCTCCGGCCTGTCATTTACTCTCCTTCTTCTTCGTCTTCGTATTCTTCCTTGTTGCTGTCCCCTTCACTGTAGTCTCTCTCTCCCCACCACCCACACAACCACCAATTCTCCCCGAAAAAAATCACCTGTAACCCCTCACTTCGAACTCCCCGAAGCCCTCAACTCATCTTGACAATTCTACCGCAGACTCCCCGTGAACTCCCCGAGAATCCCAGTGCGATTACCATTTATGCAATATCCAGTATTCAATATTCGTGTGAACCCCGCTTCTTTCAATTTTTTTCTCGCGTTGTCGCAGCCTCGTTCTCTCTTCCAATCCCTCCAACCTCCAACGACATGCCCTCGCCAGTGACACAGCTGGACAACACAACGATTTCGCCAACGAATGCTTTGCAATGACATGCAAGATAGGTCATGTGGGGTGACTGGTAAGCTTAATTTCCAACCCAAAATCCTCAGTCAGACTGTGACGCCCCCCTCGAGCCCAAATCTACCTGCATCGACCATCACGTGTTAGACACGCGATGAGATACCGCTTCAGGTCGCCTTGGGGGACCATGGGGCCGGCCACAGATGGGGTGGCCTTGGCCTCGATGCTCAAGTGGGAGCCCGGAACATCGGCATCCAAGAAGAGAGAAACCACCGCTGACACTGCGCCAGATCTAGACTCAGTTTTGCAGACTCCCAGCTGGTCCAGAACCATATTCTTGTTTTTCGCAAAGACATCATTGCATTGGCCTCACACGCAATCACTTAGACTGTCAAATGACCGTCCAGTGCAGGACCTTACCATGCAGCTTGAAGCTGAAGTCCAGCTCCGAGCATAGCTGATGCTGATCCACTGCGTGCCCATCATGAAACCCCCTGCCACCCGCAACCCATCTAACCAATGATGGTCACCGGGATGCACATTGACTTTGCCTGGACCCCGATAACTCTACGAGCTAAACCTGCCGGCATGGGGGCTGTTGTCATGATAGTCTACTTCGTACAGAAGCTCCCTAGAGCGCAGGTGTGGATCCCCAATGCCATCGACGTCGAAAAAGCAATTCGCATTGTCCTGTGATGGACAGCAAATCAGGCAGGGAGACTTTCGAATCGTCGTTGGCATCGTTTCTTGGAACCGGTGCCGTTTGCCGATCAAGGTGTGTTGCGAAAAGCCTTCGCGTGGCAACAGAAAAAGCCATCACAGACGCTCACGAATCACGACAGCCCTACCTGATTTTACCAAGACACCAAGACGGGACAAGACAACCAAGACTTGATCGATGCAGGTGGCGGCTCGGCCATTACCGTCGCTGCGGTACAGCTACAACGGATGGTCGCGTCCTAGAGGAACCCACACCCCCTTGGCGAACTATGTACTGGTACTCGAGCGACTGGCGTAGGGCACAAGTGTCCTAAGTTAGGGGCCTGAGCTGACTGGGGGGCGACTGGGGAGAACGACGAGGATTGGCGCCGGGACATCCAGACCAGGTTCCCACGCCTCAACGCTATGCAGCCTCCCTCGAGACCACGGCAAAATCTCTCTTTTCTCAGAACGACAAGCGAGCTGAGCAGATCTGCGTGCATCATGGGGCGTCACATTATCTCATTCTTGGATGGACGCTAAGTTGGGGGCGTTCCCCGAGGCGAGACCTGCTTGGTGACACAAGGCGAAAGATGCCGTTTGAGCATCTCGGAGTCTGCTCTGACATTCGTCAATGTATGCCCAGGTCTCGTCATGGAAGGATCGGCGTCCATGCTCGATCGGGCCAATTATTATAATTGGATTTGTCTACCGGCGAGACCAATCATCCCCAAACCAATTTTCATTAAAAATGGTGTGTCTCTCTCATTCAAAGCTGGTGGGGGGCTTGAATATGAGCTCAGATAGATGCAGCCCAGACCGAGAGAGAAGGCTCGCCACAATGTCACGGCGTGGGGTTGGCATCATCGTGATGCCTCCCGGGTTAGGCTTTCCGATCAATTAATCTCTCAAGACCCAGCTGGAACCTCGGACGAGCCCCGACGGTCCGAAGCAAGGACAGGCCCATCTGCACGGCAAAAGGATTTCTGGGAGAGACGACAGGGCCACAGAGGAGGAGACTCCCCCACTCGCTCAACTGCACCAGTTCAAGCGCCTGCAGGGATGGCGACGAACCGCTTCTGGGCTTCATGACGTGCTCTGGGGCTGAGCGGGCGCGTATGAACCCGACAGGCGAAGCTTCGATTTCCATCTCGTAACTCCAAGCACGGGGAAACCGCCGACGTTCCAAAGAGCGCAGCGCGATGGCCCGTGGGAATCCGGATTCATGCCCCGGATGACACGGCCCCGGGTAAGCGATCTCGATTCTGGCATGATGATGAATGGTTCTTCGTGATGCTGAGTATATTGCATGGAAAAGGGTTGTCATAATATCCGTCAGAAATGGAGCAATATATCAGGGCTTATGGCGTCAGAACTGGTTTCATAATCTGGCCCCATTGCACCATCACATGTCCTTGCAGCATGAGAGCAGTTTAAGCAGCAAACCGCGAAGCCATTACCGAACTGGACTGAATGATATCTTGCAGATCTGCAGAGAGCAGCGTCTTGATCTAGCCACACGAGTCCATGACAATCAGATTGATACTACTGTTCAACGGGCCAGAATCGAGAACAGGCTCACCGAGACTACTCATTGTTAGTTTGTCCAAAAAGATCTAGATTCCTCCTTCTGCGCTATTAAAGGCAATTGCTCTGCAGGATTTGCAGACTCACGCTGATCCACATCGCGAGCTGTTCCCCCAAGGAGATGTGAGGGCAGATTTGGGGTTTCGTTGCAGCCGAACCTGTCAATCCAGGGGGCTCA
This sequence comes from Rugonectria rugulosa, assembly GCA_023509875.1. Lineage (NCBI taxonomy): Eukaryota > Fungi > Ascomycota > Sordariomycetes > Hypocreales > Nectriaceae > Rugonectria > Rugonectria rugulosa. Next base: position 21,310 of record JALNIO010000527.1, read on the forward strand.
TCTGCGCGGGTGGATCATTGATCATCCAACACGACGAGACGAAAACAGAAACAGAAACTCGTGCAAGCGCACTGGAATCACGTTGCACCGTGGTCGCTGAGACATGGGAATGGCCAGATTCTCCACGTAAGCTGCAACCCGGTCGCCCTAGACGTTGGGGGCGTTGGGCTCTGGGCGCGACGACCCGAGAGTACGTACACGAGGTACCTCGGAGCTACATGGCAGACAAGGCGTGAAAGTGATGAAAGTGGTTGCATCTGCAGGGATCGATGAGCTTTGGCAGGCTCATGAATGGTCGTGACGATTAGTCTGTAGTCATGGCTCTGTGGGGCCGATGCATCTGGAGACGGATAGAGAAAAACATCTCCGGGGAGGTTAGAACTCTATTGAGGGAGTTCGGAATACGCGAAAGCAAGAGATGAGGCGAGAAGAGAGAAAGACAAAAAGTCATTAGAGGAAATGATTAGTGCGGGTGTTGGCGGTGGCAGGATGGATGGACGGATGTGTCTATGAGGCCTAGAATGATGATGCCATTTTGAGGTGGATGGTGAAGCTGTAGAGATGAATTGTGTTGTTTTGCCCGTTGGATTTCGGGTGACGAAGGAGCTGAGTCATCCGCCCACAGGTACCTACCTGCCTTTTACGGCGATTCTTTGTGACAAAGGCGAGGAAGGAGCATGAGCAGCTTGCAGCTTTCTCAACAGTCCTTTCCTTTCTGCCGTAATGTAACCCGGGTCTTCTTCGCCATTCATTCTTGTTTCTTTCCATCAGCATTCTCTAAGTACCACCGCCATATTCTCGCTCCCTCGTTTAGGACTTGAAGGGGAAGAAAAAAAAA
>JALNIO010000527.1:22275-90588 GCA_023509875.1 Rugonectria rugulosa
ACGGCGTCCACCCCATCAAGCCGAAACAAGTATAGAAGGCGCTCCAGAGCAGCCCAAGCGTTCTGGAGAACCCGCTTTAGGTGAGCTCAACTCCCCGCGATTGGCTTCTGTGACAATTGCGCCATCGACGTGGAAACGTCGTGAGGACCTATTCCCTCCAAACAGGAGTCGTCTTGTTTGCGTGAATGGGCTGCTTGCTGAGATCATTTCTGGGTCAATCTCTGTGTGGTCGGAGGAACCGAGTTGCCTGAATGATGCCTCCTCTTGGCAGCGTTCTTTCGATTGATGCGCCGGAAAAGCTCCGTCCCCTCCCACCACCTTCTTTTAGCCGCTCTTTGCGCTGACCATGCGGTTCCTACCTACAGCTGCAAGGTTCCGAAAAATCACTGCTTCCACGGCCCTGAAAGAGTACGAATACAGCTACGAAAATGCCCTGTGGCCATGGGCGCTGCCGCGTCGAGATCAATCTCCCTGGCCCACAGCCAAGAGCAGAAACGCAAGCTTGTGTGGACTCTCAGCGGATCTTCCTCTGCAAAAACCACGATTGCATGCTCGAATCCTAGCCAGCACGCAATTTGAGCCAACAATGGGGCCCCTTGCGCCCTTGGCCATGTTCAGTTTGATCCTCGTTAGCCCCCCCACGCGACCGAGGCAGCCAACTCCCCGTGGCCTCCCCGTGGCCCTCCCCTCCATTACGTTCCTCTGCCGGTGTGGAAAATGGTCTTCCTGAGAGCCCACCCGCCGTTTCGATACAATGACAGGGGTCAGTCGAGTCCCTTGAAGCGATGCTCCGAGAAAAGAATACTTCGACGGTACGCGCGGATCCACGTCCAGCTCTTGGGAGACTCGCCCAAGTACCTGTACTCGAGCTACTCCCCGACTGATCCCTGTCGCTCCCGACGCCCCGGTGTGTCCTGGCGCTGTCTCTCCCACGATCACAGGCCATCATCCGACCCTGGATCATGGAAGTCGCGCTTTCTCTGGGTCTCGACGATAGATGATGGCATGGTGTTGTCGTGTCTGCGTAGGCTCTGCTCCACCACATCAAGTCCAGCCTGGAATCACACTCTGACCCTTACTCCGTCTAGGTAGGATTCTCTCCCGCAGTCGACAGAAACTTAATTAATACCCCGTCCCGCCTCCTCCTCGATTTTTTTCTTCCATCTGTATCTCAGTGTCCTCTTCATTCCTTCTCAATTGAAGACACCAGACCGCCGGTTTTGTCTTTGAACCCAAGACACCGGGACAATATCGACTGGCGCAGATCTCCGTCCTTTTTGCGACCTCTGCACCTCCAGTCGTCATCTTGCGATCTTCTCGATTGCTCTCTTCTCTTCGCGCCTTGGCGACGTCTTGTCCCGTCTCGTCCCAGCTTGGCAGCATTCTTAGGCTGCGTCAACCCCCGACCGACCGAGCGATAGTCCGACGAGCGCTTGCGCCCGTGACAGTATAATATCCTCAGCCGCTGGTATTGTACCACAACTACATCTTAATTCTTATCAGACACCATGGCCTCCAACCCCCCCAGCAAGGGCCGGGTCGCGCTCGAGAAAATTGTCGGCGCCGACCACATTGAGCCTGAGGAGCGTGCTCCCTCCATCAGCAATGCCGACCCTTTCATCGAGTACGAGCCTACTGTCGCCGAGTTTCTGCAGGAGATTACTCCGCGCCTCGAGGATGTCGCCAGATACTTTTACCGTCTGTTCCCCTTCTTGTCCTGGATTGGCAAATACAACTGGGTCTGGGCACTTGGTGATGTGATTGCTGGTAAGCGAACCGCTCATACAAGTCTTGCGTTCGGTGGCTAAACTCTTCAGGTGTTACGGTCGGCGCTGTCGTCGTTCCCCAGTCCATGGCCTATGCCTCTCTTGCTGAACTCCCCGTCCAATTTGGTCTGTACACTTCCTTTATGGGTGTCTTGATCTATTGGTTCTTTGCTACCTCCAAGGATATTACCATTGGTGTACGTATTCCCTGATCGACACCATCTCTACCTTCCCCGCGTCTTGCTGACCACTGTCATACAGCCCGTCGCTGTCATGTCCCAGGTGACTGGTAACATTGTCCTCAAGGCCGCGGAAAAGGTCCCTGACGTGCCCGGCCACACTGTCGCTTCTGCCCTTGCCGTCATCATCGGATCCATTGTCACGTTCCTCGGTCTCGCCCGACTTGGTTGGCTGGTCGAGTTTATTCCTCTGCCCTCCATCTGCGCCTTCATGACTGGCTCCGGTGTCAACATTATCGCCGGCCAGGTGCCAAAGCTCATGGGTATCAGCGGCGTCAACACTCGTGCTGCGACGTACAAGGTCATCATCAACACCCTGAAGGGTCTTCCCACCACCACCATCGACGCAGCTCTTGGTCTGACTGCTCTGCTTATGCTGTACATCATTCGCTTCATCTGCTCTACTCTTGCTAAGCGTCAGCCCCACCGCTCCAAGCTGTACTTCTTCATTTCTACCCTGCGAACCGCTTTCGTCATTCTCCTGTACACTGGTATCAGTGCTGGTATCAACATCCACCGCAAGGATAACCCCTTGGTCAGCATCATTGAGGATGTCCCGAGTGGTAAGTCAATGGGCAATGTCTGAGTATTTATTCCGTTCACGTGCTAACAAATTGAAAGGCTTCACCCACGCTGCTGCTCCCGAGATCAACCCCCGCATCATCAAGTCCTTCGTTTCAGAGCTACCCGCCGCTGTTATTGTCGTCCTGATTGAGCACATTTCCATCTCCAAGTCCTTCGGCCGTGTCAACAACTACGTCATCGACCCTTCGCAGGAGCTTGTCGCCATTGGTGTCACCAACTTGCTCGGTCCCTTCCTTGGCGCTTACCCTGCCACCGGTTCCTTCTCCCGTACTGCTATCAAGGCCAAGGCTGGTGTCCGAACTCCCTTTGCCGGTGTCATCACTGCCATTGTTGTTCTTCTGGCTCTCTATGCCTTGACCAAGTTGTTCTTCTACATTCCCAACGCTGCCCTGGCCGCTGTCATTATTCACGCTGTCGGAGATGTCATCACTCCTCCCAAGGTCATTTACCAGTTCTGGCGTGTCGCTCCCCAAGAGGTCGTCATCTTCTTCGCTGGTGTTCTTGTCACCATCTTCTCCACCATTGAGAATGGCATCTACACCACCATCAGCATGTCTTTTGCCGTTGTCGTCTTCCGTCTCTTCCAGGCCCAGGGCCGCTTCCTTGGTGTTGTCCGAGTCCGCACTTACAAGGCCAATGTCCACGACGGCACCGGTAGCCCCGGCTCCGTTGCCAAGGAGGTCTCCGTTGACGAGAACGAGAGCTCCCTGCGTGCTGGCTTCTTGCCCCTCGACCACAGCGACGGCTCCAACCCCAAGATTCTTATTCGATCCCCTTATCCCGGTGTCTTCATCTACCGCTTTGCCGAGGGCTTCAACTACCCCAACGCTACGCATTATCTCAACCACTTCACTGAGGCTATCTTCAAGGAGTGTCGACGAACCAACCCTGCTCTTCTTGGCAAGCTCGGTGACCGACCCTGGAACGATGGCGAGCCCCGACACATCAAGGAGGTTACGGATGACAACCGCCCTCTTCTCAAGGCTGTCATTTTCGACTTTTCCACTGTGAACAATGTTGACGTCACTTCGGTGCAGGCTCTCATCGACGTTCGCAACCAACTTGATCGTTATGCTGCTCCCGAGATTGTTGACTGGCACTTTGCTAACATCGAGAACCGCTGGACCAAGCGAGCTCTTGCTGCTGCTGGTTTCGGTTTCCGCACTCCTCGGGATGGTGAGAACGGCCAATGGAGGTCCATCTTCTCCATTGCCGATCTTGGTGGTGATGATAGTGCCGCCACGGCTGTTGCTCTCGGCGAGAAGTCTCAGGCCGGCGTTAAGCAGGAGGATATCGAGGCTGTCGATACCAACAGCCAGAACTCGGGCTTCGGAAAGAACCCATCCAGCTCGCGTCTTGTGACGGTACAGGGTCTCAACCGACCCTACTTCCACCTTGATTTGCAGGAGGCTGTCGATGCTGCCCTTGCCAACGCTGAGTTTAAGCAGCATTAATCACGTCTTTTTAACACTGCGAGCTTGCTGGACAGGAAATATCGTTGTGGGGTGCTTTACGCGGACTGCATGCGCAGTATATTAGGTTGTTTACAAATCGTTTACTCGTGTTGGATAGCAATGCGCTGGCTGTCAAAATGGTTGAAGCTTCTAGGATGTATAATGTTGATACCCTGAAATCCATTGTTCAATAGATTCAATGTCCTGGAGAGTGGCTTTGGACATTTGTCACACAAAACTTGGTGCACTTTTGGTCTATATGAAGTGAACAGATGTGATATGCAAATTTGACCTGTCTGAGTAGTCTCGGATAGTTTCCTCGTTGCTTATTTGCTCCTTATGCTTAAAGTTAGGCTTATTTCAGTTATTTACGATATCTCCTCAATTTCGTGCAAGGAATGATACATTTCAGCCACGTAGAATTGCTTGTTTTCTAGCAATGTAGGGTGCATCAGAAGGGATTGAGGGAGGTATGAACGTTGCTCATAGAGACTTTGCCCTCTATACTGGGGAATCCAGCAAAGACTTTGTCCATTTGCCATTAACCAACAAGAGATAACAGAAGCAGCAAGTTCATGATGTGAATGGCGTCGATCTCTAGATCTCAAGAATGGGTTCATTTGTCAGTGCATCGTAGGGCTCAGATTGGTGATGTCCGCACCAGAGCGTCCCCATCCCCCGTACGCGGCCCGCGGTGATGCTCCAGCGAAGAAGCTGCGGGTGGTGCAAGCATCCCTGCTGATGAGGCAACGCTGAACACTTGCCGCTTTGAGCCACCGGGCCGAAAAACAAGGTATTGCGAGATAGGCTGTATCTGTGCGCCCGCAGGGAGAAAGGGGATCTTCATGATAATTACACGTTTTGGGAGGGGGCATCTTGGGTGCTTTGCTTGATGATTATGGTTTTTGTATGTTCGTCAGCCGTGGTGTGGATTGCGATATGGAGGAGATGGCTCTTGGGGGAGGGGGTTGTGAAGGCAAGGGGTTCTTTTCCTGTTGGGTGGACGGACGGACCGGTTCGTGAGACGGCGTCGACTAGACTGCATTTTCCATGGAAATGATGATTTCCTTGGAAGATTGGTGGGAAAACTGGAAATTGCATTGGCATCTTTTACGAGAGGGTTGACCTGTCACCTGGGTCGGGGGTGGTCAGCACGTGCTTGAGGCGTAGTATGGTTACATTTATCAGAGGAATGTACAGATACATTGCAATGTACAGTGACAATGGAGGGTGTAGGACAAGGGGAGGGAGGACTTTTGGGAATAGGGGACCGGGGGGATGTGATTTGCAAGATCGGACTAGTGTGGCATTGTGAGATGCTTCGTTTGTAGCGTAGGGCGTCATTCTCGCGAACCAGTAGGTGATGACCGAATATTAGGCCAGATTTGGGACGATGACGTGTCTGGTTGTTGGCTCGGCTGTGGCTATCTGGATAATCTAGACTGAGATGGGAAATGAAGCCATCATGACTTGCGATGAGTTGGCACATGATGCTGTAATGCTCTCTAGACTGGATGTCGTCTTGATCGCTTGGTAGAGATCATCTAGGAACAATTGATGTACTGCCATATTATAGCTCGCTTGTATGATCGAAGACAGGCGTGACGTCAATGCTGAGATGGATGAGAGGGACCAAGGAACCGCAATCTTGGTGGTGATTGGGGCGAAGAGAATAAGACACGGACATTGGTGTCTTCGGCACTGGTGATGGAGTAGATACTTTATGATGGTCCCTAAGGCTACGCCTCTTGCCACACCTGCCTAGGCTAATTTTGATAAGCTGTTATCATCGGTGGGATGCGATTAAGTAATTACTGTTGGTTCCATCCAAACACCAAGAATCAACATAATCTAGCGCTTGAACGAGGTTGCTCTGACAAAGTCATCCGCACATTGACATATATGTACCTATCAGACAAGTCTTCCCTCGTTCTAAGATATATTAAAGAGAACTCGCCAAGTCGGAGCAGTGCGATGATAGGATACAGTATCCTGAAGTGCCATGCCATGGATCGTGATATCTGCCCGTACTACTCTATCGCAATAGATCTACTATTCTACTCGAGATAAATGAAACCTCGCTGCACAGTAACGCCATTGAGACTCTTGACGCACTGAAAAAAAGACTCTCTGTAGGTTGAATGAACTTGAGGGCTGAGGCTTGGCTACGAGAATTTGGTAAAAACACGCATAATATGTGGTCGAGTATTCTCATCAGGGACGATTGACAACGATAGCTACGGCCGTCTTGTGGCGTGGGTACCAACACCCGTCTACCAAGTTGACGACCCCATTTCTGATCTCTGATAGTTCCAGTAAGTCATCGCCGGTCAGTTTGTGCCGAGAGAGGCTGCATCTAAAAGAATGAAGGCGAGCATTGCCATGAGGTTATCTAGGTATCTCTGACATCTACAACATGCCGGGACATATTTAAGTAGGTAGTATCATTGACATTTTGGGTCACATATAATGGAGTACGTGAAACAGACTCATGTTATTGATTGTTCGAGATAAAATTGAACTATTTCCTACACGAGTGTAAAAGCCACTTACGACAGCAGTACTGAAAGCTTGAGAAAGCCCGGGCAATCTGTTCCGCCTCGAGAATACGAATCTGGACACCAGCGGTTCGTTGCCGTAGCAAGCCCAAATAAGCATGCATTTCCAATCGTGTCGCATTGGAACTCGATGCCCGTAACATTCATCTGCTCCTTCTATTGAAGAAGTCTTGTCCGATGTGACTGCCAATCAAGCGACGTCAGGAATGAGCCAACAGAGGTTTTATTAACTACTTTGTGATACCTCCCTATTGACTTTGCCCTCAAATAGAAAACAATATACAAAAGCCATATTTTGATCCAATCGTTCCTATTTGAAGACCATGAGCTTATAGAGACCTTGGCATGTACTCTACCTCGCTGGCTGTGACCATTTCTGTAGCTGGTGATGAAGACGTCCAGTTGGAAAGAGCTAATGAAGATTGTTTTGCAAGATGCAAAGACCTTCTGTAGAACAATTTCTCAACCGCACCTTCCCTTAGGTGGCCAACAAGTAGAGCGACCTGAGCTTTGTCCCAAGATGTTGAAGATCCCGCTTCCACCATCACCTTTTCACATTATAGCTAATATCACAACCAACAGAATTAGCGACCATGGCCAGGCGATGGGCTCCAAACGATGTCGTACGCATTTGCGTTGGTTCTCCGAACTACTTCACCCTCAACATGCGATATTCGATCTTGGCTCGTTCGCCGTATCTACTCCGGTTACTGCAACCTATGGAGGGACCGCCGCAGCCTATGGGGGGACCGTCGCGGTTTGTGGAGGGACCACAACGTAGGGAGGGACCGCCGCGGTTAGTGTCCTGGGATTTCTTCCTGGATATCCCCGTGTGTTATCCGGATGATTCGGGTGTCGTTATGGCTGTCTTCCGGCATCTCGATCGACGTGATGCCAGGCGCGATCGTATCCTGCGTGGCACTGAGGATGCTACCTTCCTCATAAGAGTGTACAAGCTTGCACAGTTTATCGGGTAATGAAGGCCCTCCTCGTCATATATTCATGAGTACACTGCACTGATTGCTGACCAAGCCGCAGGATCCCTGAGGCACGCTTCTCAGCCATGAGGCGATTATACAGGCGTCACGTCGGTGTCGAAGAATTCCTCAGGGCAGTAGCCGTACTCGGCCCGTCCCCACAATACGAGGGACTCTTTACATGGATGGCATCATGGCTGGTAGCCAACCAGAATCAAGTGGCAGAGTCGCTTCCCGCACACCAGTGGCTCAGCGGAGGATCACCAGACGCATGGATATTCACGTTGACGCTGATGAGCGTGGTCGCGCAGTTGAAGTCTCGAATAAGATGAACAAAACTGGCGAGGTGATTCAGAGACCTACTGTATAGGGCGTTGCGTTGGTTGGGTGAGTGGCGAGTGGAAGATGCTCGAATCGACTGAGCGCGAGACGAGTCTTCGGCTCCGAGAAAAGGAACTAGGATACTGATCTTTGTTTACAGGATGAACGTCATGGTTGCCAAAATATTGCTAGTATGCATCTTTGAAGAGATTTGGAGGTTCTGGGTCAGAAGCGAGGACTCTGTGAACGGAGAAGAGAAGAAAGAGAGAAAGACGATGTGAAGCGAAAGCGATCAAGGACAGCGTTGGTTCGATTGGCTTGCTGTTTGTCTATAGAGCTGGTAGGTGGCTATCCGGTTCTTTGGCAACTCGGTACATCCTCAGGTAATCAGACCAGACTTGGTTAAAAGAAAACAAAGTGCCAATAAACATTAATCATCAAAAAATCCGATTTGTTATGGATTGTGCTCAATAACGTGGGTTTTTCGCTTTACATCCGATCAAGTTCGGAACTTGAGCTCTCGGCTCAATTTTTGCCTACTTGATTGCCTGTGGTGATTACTGAACCTGACGTCTGAAATAATTTTCGGTCGAAGGGCTGACAAAGCGTGATACATGCTTATCCGGACGTGCCGTTTCCCGAAGATATTATTTTGATGTTACAAATTCACTGTCATAGACATGATGTATAAAGGGGACTCATTCAAGCTTTGGTTGGGATAGAAGAAAGTGAAGAAACCACCCACGTTTTCACCTATCCCTTCTACTCCAGACACTTAGACTTGTTTCAACGCCACCATGGTTCGCATCAGTTTGAAAAATATTTTCCACGTGCTGCTGGCCCTGTCGGGCAATTTAACGGTTCAGGCCTCGCCCGTTCTCAATCGAGGTCTTACAGATGGCGCCCACCTACCTCGACGCACGATTGCTGGCGTCAGCGTTGTTGACACTCCGATTGTACGAGACGCACATGAGATTGCTCGAAAGCACAGCAGCGACTACGTCTACAAGCATGTGATGCGTGGTTGGCTGTTTGGCGCCCTGGCCATTCAGCACAACGAGACTCTGAGGAACGAAGTCGACCTGGAGGTGCATGCCGTGGCTGCTCTGCTTCACGACCTGGGCTGGGACGAAACGCCTGGGTCGCCTTTTGTCAGCCGTGACAAGCGATTTGAGGTGGACGGGGCAATTGCTGCGCGGAACTTTGTCCAGACCAATAAGCACGGCAAGGGGTGGGACCGACGAAGGGTTCAGCTCGTCTGGGACTCGATTGCCCTTCACACGCAGGCTAGCATTTACGACTACAAGGAACTCGAGGTCATGATTACTGGAAACGGCATCTTGTCTGACTTTCAGGGCCCGTTGCTCGGCATTACCAAGAAGGAGTATGCTGCAGTGGTCTCCGAGTTTCCCAATGATGAGATGAGGGATGGGATGAATAACACAATCATTTGGTTGTGCCAATCGAAGCCATCGACAACCTATGGTCAGTTTGAAGATGATACGTTTTGCTCTGGAAGTTGACTAACTGATGACTACTTTAGATACGTGGATGGAGCCGTGGGGAGATAACTATGTTTCCAATTACTCGTCGAAGGGATACAGGACGTTTGATACTTTCTATCTGAACTTTCCCAAGTGATATAAACGTGGGAGAGCAATTTCGGGTTCATTGGAGGGCGAAATATCTGGTGACGCCTGGGAAAGAATGAAGAGGAGTATGGGAGATATCGACCCAAGTGTCAGTAGATAAAACGGGGTAGGATAGAGTTGACACGAAGAGAACATGTGCCAAGATGATATGATACCCGAAGCATAAGACCAAAAGTACTCGCTCTGAGGCGTGAAATATATCCAAGGTAGTCTGAAAACTGAATAACTGAAACTAAGGGATTTCTCACTGCTTAAACCTACGTGAGAGGAGGGAATATGGAACAATCAGAGGCAACTATAGAATCGTTGTAAGCGCAGCACATTTGAACACACCGTTGGTTAATTTAAGGACATATTAGCAGTCACACCTAACAGGGGGCGAACCAAGATAGTTGCCAGCTGGACAATAAACAGAGCATGGCATCGTACAACTAGTCAAAGACATCCTATTTTCTCCCTATTAGATTATCAGACAGAGACTACAAGTCTCGACTTTTGGCAATTACACTAGGTCTGCCAATAAACCTTTATGCAGTCCCCTCAACTGCCTCAGCACGAAGAAGCTGGGCGTACGTATCCTTGATAGTTTCCGACAATGGTCTGTACTTTAACCCAAGCACTCTCGTCACCTTGCTTCCGTCAACCTTGTAGGTGTCCTCGACATATCCTGGCCTGCCCTCGGGGAGCCTCTGCCGCAGCTCCGGTATCTCTGCCCTGGCCGCGTCCACGGCACTCTGGTAGTTGAAGTTTTGACCGACCCAGAATCTTTGCCCACCGGCTTCTGGAACTTCGTATGCGAGAATGTGCGCGGTTGCTCCTTCGCGGGCATCTGCGAATCCGCCAAAATCGAATGGTGGCACACCCTTTGCGCCTAAGATGTTGTAGAGAAGTTGGGTTGATTCATTGAGGTGCTTGGTGCTGGTCAACTCGGTTACGTACGGCCCGAAAACCCAAGGAGGAGTGATGGTAACCGCGTCAAAGGTTGGCTTGTTCTCAGCGACCCAATCCCACACTGCCCTTTCGGCGAGCGCCTTGGAGGCGCAGTATGCCACCACGCCCTCAGCTACGGCGGCTTCCTCGAACGTCGCCGGGTTCCAATCCTTCTCGTCGTAGACGTAGCCGGGACGCTTGCCCTTGGAGAGATCGCACACCGAGGCGTGGCTCGAGGTTACGACGATGCGCTTGACGGAAGGGCCCCATTTCTTGGCAGCTTCTAGGATAGCGACGGATCCTTGAATCGCAGGCTCTAGCAAGTCCTTGACGTTGTCCTTTGGCTGCAAAACGAATGGCGAGGCCGAATGAATGATACCCGAGACGCCCTGTAGCGCGTGTTCGTAGGCTCCCGCCTCAGTCATGTCAGGGACAATAGCGTAAGATAGCTGCTCGGCGTATTGGGGGAACTGGTCTGCAATCTTTTTGGCAGATGACTCGCTGCGGGCAGCGGCTCGAACATTGTATCCCTTGTCCAAGGCTGTCTTGACGAGGTGGCCGCCTAAGTAGCCGCTCGCACCGGTGATGAGGAGTGTGCTGGCTGACATGTTTTGATATTCTCAGATAGATATGAATATGTATGTTGGGGTATGCTTGGATAATTAATCGACGAGTGAGAGTAAACTAACAAGGTATGCTCCGAGATATCCCCTATACGAAATGAAGGCGGACTTGAACCATCTTTATAGACATTCTGAACGAGATCAAGGCTGCAACCCCGCGGATATAACGGCATCCCCATTGCTCAATACGATGCTGACGGACCAATCTTTTAGAAATGTCTCGAGATGTCTTGTACGAGTTGGGTTGCACTTATTCGCAAACCCCGAAATGGCCGAAAAGTTATCGCCGATCGCCGTTAGAGTGGGTGGTGAGCTCTTCCACGCGGTTCGCCCTCTGGTATTAGCGGCCAATGCGGCTGACAAAAGCGAAAAATAAACACCGCAGGCTTTTGAACTAGGCTTGAAGCTCCCCAACGCTCTAACGTCGACTAATCCAGGTTGGGTATTTGCTCGTTGGGTCATTGGTCGTCTGAGGTGACTGACGATCCATGTGAATGTGGCGGCCATCCATGCTCGTTATTTCAGTCACATGCTTCGCAATTGAATGGCGTAAGAATGAAATAACTCTCTTTCAAGGTTCAGTGAGAGCCATTGGTACGAATACCTTTCGTATTGCATCGCACTTCTCTATTAGCCCGCCTTTCAATTTATGCTTACAAGCAGAACAACCGCCACTCAGTAGTGACATCCACTGAAAAGCTCAGGGGAGTAATGCAGGTATGAGTTGGCTGCTTGTGACGTACAAATGAGTTCTTCTTCGGTACACTCGGCGAGGGCGTTGAGAAGCTAACCATTATTCGTGGGTTTGCGCCGACGCCGCTTACTGATTTACATTAGGGTCGCAATGAAGAACGCAGCATACGGACATGCAGTCAGCACAAATGCCTGGTCTATCTGCACGAGTGGCCTGGTTTCTGCATTGGTTTTGATACCAGAACACTGCAAAGTTTGTGTCATCAGGTGTCAAAAGTATAGACATGCGCGAATAGAAAGAAAATATTGCTCCTGAAGAAAAGTCCTCGATCCTGATTGAACGTCAGATAGAGGCGAGTAAGACTTGATCAGTGACATGGATGAGCGAGTTGAGGCGTTTGATTGCTCTGTTGGGTCGTGTAACTCGAGATACTGTTAGAGAGACATCGTGCTATAGTCGACACGATTCGTCACAATGGATTAAGTACTCAGTAGCTACCCAGGATACATAGCCATCACTCAAGCATGGCTTAAATTGAGGCTGCAACGGTTCCAGCTCGCGCCTAATTAGAAACCTGTAATGTCAATATTCGCATTATAATGAGATGCTATGAAACCTCCTGTCGATTCGCAAATAACATTAGTGATCCAAAAATGATCGCCTCTAAGATTGGGTATTATGAAAATCCTGTGTGTCAACACGTCACACTCCTCCAAACTCTTTATCCAGCTCCTCCTGGAACTTGTCCCACTGTCCCTTGACCTTGTACGCCGAAGTCCAGTAGTTTCCCTTCTCGTCCTTGCCAAACACAAAGAAGCCATCTACAGGCTTGATCGGTCCGTGATTCTCCTGCACGTAAGACGGTCTGCACGGCACGCCGTCGCCATTGGGGTTCTTGCGAGCCGGGGCAAAGTCCAGGTCGAATAGGCCGGCCTTGGACCAGTTGGAGAAGCCAATCTGCGCCATGTTGCCGTCGCCGAGGATGGCGATGGGCAGGCCCGTCCCGGAGGCGCGAACCATGGCGTAGTAGGCCTCGTGCTGGGCCCGGGTGCCCTGCTCGTTGATGGCGCGGCGGACCTGGCGCGCCAGCCAGCTCAGGGGCTTGGAGGTGACGTCGCCGGCGCTGACGAGGACGTTGGCCCAGCCGAAGGCGTTGCCGACGTAGGGATGCTCGGAGGAGGCGGGGATGAGATCGCCTTCGAAGGCTTTTCGAAGGGACATGGCGATGGATCCGGCAACCTAGCGAGAAATGTCAGGAATGTTGGCATGCAGATGTGAAAGATGGGATCTTACTAATCTTTCGGGATACATTCCCTGGGGACCGACAACGCATTTCAAAGTCCAAGCTGTCAAGATGTCGTTTTCAGTCAAAAATACCTTTGATGGATCCTCGTCATTGGCAATGGCTTCAGCCCGCAGCTCCTCGAGCGCCTTCTCCAGCTGCGGCCGCCAATACGACTCCGGGATACAGACCATGCGATTCTCTTTGGCCCGTACCAACATATCGATACCGTATCCGAGCCCCCATTTCAATATCCCCCCCAAGCCTACTCGTTTGTTCGCCAAGAGATGCTCCTCGGTAGTCGGCCGTGTCCCCTTTGCGAGTGCATCAAAGGGATCGGTCTCAAACCCGCACGGCGTCGGGATCTCCTCCGGCTTCCCCCAGAGCATCGAGCTCCAACCCTCAATAACATATTGCATTCCCAGAGCGTCAAAGGCCACATGCTGCCACTGCAGGGTTGCAATGGTCATGTCCGTGAACGAGTTGACGCGGAGGCCGAGGACTGGGCGGTCCGAGGTGAGATAGTCGCTGATTCCTCCGGGCTTGTACTCAGGCTCCCAGGCCAGACTCTCAAGCAAATCGGGATCGCCTACTACCGAGGGTCGGGTCGAAGGGGCGGGGATGCGCCATGTCGCTGGGTGTGAAGCAGAGGAGATGCCGTGGTCAACGTGGGTAAAGTTGATTGCCGGTCGGTCCTCGGTAAACTCGGCCGGGATATGCCATTCAATATTTCCTGCGGCCTATAGAATAGGGGTGAGGTGTCAGCATGAACTCATCACTCTAACAGTAACTTGCAGTTGTCGATGTTTGCTTACATTTCTCCTCAGTCTCCCTCCAAGCCTCTGCCACCCTTCCCGCCGTACAAGACCATCCAGGGACTGTCGAAGCTTTTCCGGGTCAAGAACGTCGTCAAAAACAATGGACACGGCCATGTTGTTGCCCTGCACGAGTGGGCTGTTCTCAAAGAAGTGCAGGGGTAGAATCCGATCACCTGGGACCGTCTCCACGGCCGGCTTACGCCCAAAGAACATGTTCATGGCTGAGATGCGGACCACTGTAGCTGCGACGAAATTGTTTCAAGAGCGATGCCGGAAAGGACGTGGTATTTGGAGAAAGGTAATGTGGAATGTCCTGTTCACATCATGTCGGGCGTAGAGGGGCAATGGACCGATATGAAGTGGGATTGTGGCAGAAATATGTCAGGGTCAGGGTCCCTGATCCTGCCTCGATCGATATTATCAGTTCGTCGGTAACGAAATGAACACGACGGGGTTTCCATTTTGATACCCTGAAACGGCGCCCGAGAAACCCGTCAAGGGTATCAAGGAGAAAGTCGCGTATGTGATCCGTACCTTGTCCCCGCGGGGTCCAAGGAACTCTTATAGCCAGTGACAGACAAGAAGCCCCGAGAGTGGTCCGATGAGTTCGGAACCGAACCCCAGTCTCCAGTATTTTCATCCTAGTTTCTTCCTTCGAAAGACCACCGTCAACGGGAACGCTACGGAGTCCATCCTAGCTCGCCCTCGTCTGGGTTTTCTCCGGCAATGAAGCCCTGTTCGAGGCAATGTCTGCCGTTGCACCCGTTGTACTGCAACGTTTACTACGGACTATTGGCCGTCAAGGGTGGATTTCAACATGGGAGGCCTGGCAAACCTGGAAAACCTTTTGAGAAATTCCGGCTGGCATGATTCCTGATTCGTCTCAATCGTGCCGATCCAGGGGCTTATTCGTATCACCTCTCCACACGCTGGGGAAACGGAAACAGCCTTAACTGCAGGCGAGCGCCCCTTCGACCCGAGAATTCGGGATCGCGCAGTCTTTGAATTCTCCGTGAGAAAGAGAGGCCAGAAGAGCTGGAACGTCGACGACAATGGATCTTGAGACGACGCCGGGCATGACGCCGCCGGACGGCGAGACGTCTGACTTTGATGCGCCGTACAACTCGCTGCAGATTGGGATTGTAGTTGCTTTCGGCATCAGCTACTTCCTCGCCACCTTGTTCCTCGGGCTTCGGTACTTTCAGAGCTTCAAGCTTGTGAAAAAGCTCGAAATCGATTTGAGTGAGTAGGGGTTGGAGAGACATCATTCCGGTTTGGACAAAGACTAACAACTCATCTTCACATTTTAGTCATCGTGACGATATCATATGGAGTCTCCTTGGTATATTTCGTAACAATGGTTCACCGTATGTCCTGGAATTTGTCGAAAACTGACTGCCAACTAACGCCATGACAGTGATGGAGTTTGGATGGGGAAAGCACCTGTGGGATGTTTCTTTGGCAGATCTCGTCAAATTCAACAAGGTAATACCATTTTCCCTTGAACTGATCGTGTCTCCTAGAAGTTCATCTTGATTAACAAAAGTAGGCCTTACTCCCGAATACGTTGACGTATCTCATGTGCCCATCCATCACCAAGATGGCCATGCTGGAGGTCCTGTTCCTCATCAACCCGTCCAAGATCTATCGAATATCTGTCATCGCAGTCGCCATCGCCGTCTTTTCGTATACCCTCACTCTATGCATCATAACCGGCGGGCCTTGCAATCCCCTAAAATCCGGCACCACCAAGTGTCTGGAAAACGTCGCTCTCTCCCACGCAGTGTTGAACATTGTGTCCGACTTTGCTGTGGTGGCCCTGCCGATACCGACGATTAATAACTTGAATCTGTCACTGAAGCAAAAAGCGTCGGTGGGCTGTATTCTAGCCGTAGGATCTGGGTACGAATTTCCTCAATCATCTTCTCTATTTCCGGTTCCCAACTACAGATAGACTAATATCTGCTACAGTGTCGTCATCTGTTCTATAGCCCGTCTTCCCTATGTCATCGTCCTCGACAGCACCGAGGACGTCACCTACACCGAAGCCATCCTGGGCGTCTGGTCCATCGTCGAGATCAATCTCGGCATAGTCTGCGCGTGCGCAATGAGGCTCAAAAAGTTCTTCTCGACGTACCTGCCACAGCTCGGACTATTCTCGTCCCGCTCTCGAGGCACCGGGAGCAATCCTTGGGGCGGTGCTCGTACTGACAAGAGTACGCAGCGGTCATACCAGCTCCATAGCATCCAGAAAAACTGCGCTGAGCCTATTTCCGAGACGAGCACCAGCAAGGTGTACACTTCGTTCAAAAGGGATGCAGAAATTGGGAGAGAAGATACCGGAAGTACCGATAAGATCTTGGCTCCGCGAGTCGCCCAAGTATATTAGATGTAATTATACGATAGCATAGCGTTTTATTTGAAAAGTTTTGTTGTTCCCATCATTGTTGATTGGCTCAAAATATTGATGTTATCATTGCTTTTGTACGCAGCTTGAACCCTACGGAGGGTGTCATTTAATATTGAACACGTAATACCATAGGTTAGGCAAGTCATTCATAGACATGGATGATCTGTAAAGACCGCTATTTGTATTGCAAAACACGAATGTTCCTTGCAGCCGTGCAGGGAGCCCCTATTTCTTTTTGCAGCAATCTGCATCTAAGCATACACCGCGACTATTGGTAGAGCAAGCACGGATCTAGTTCGTCGTATTAAAAGAGAGTAGGAACGGGTGTAAATTAGCTGCATCTTATGAGATTTGGTTGCATGCTATGCGTAGGTTCAGCAGCCTGTTTTGAGATATTTTCGAGTGTGAGGTCTCGTAGCTAGCATTCTAGGGGCATGGAACAAATCCTACCGTTAGTTAGAGAATAAGCTGAGGGTCAATAGGAAAAGAAAAACCAAAAACGATTAGGGATAGGACAGCACGGATTGTCATAATAATATTAAGTAGATATCTTAATAGTTTTTTAATGTCGATGTTGGTCTGGTCAACAATGCCAACATGTACCCTACCCTGGATATAGCTGGAAGAATTGGCCAAAAGCCAGTAGACTGGCCATCTAAATCGGACCATCGTAGTACCGTGCTTACGCGATTAACAGTGCTCCTTTCAGGTCACCACCCGCTTTTGGAATATAGAGCCTAGTCTTCCTTACAAGGTAACTGTTATTCCCGAACAGAAGGAAGAACTACATGCACAGATTAATATTCTCTTAAAGACGGGCTCGGATAGAGGGGCAGTAGTTGCATTGCATGTGGAGGAAAGCTCGGTACCGTCGGAAAGCCACCAGCGGGACAAAGACATGAAGCGGGGTTCACAATGTTGGGCAAACAGAGCTGAGATGAATTGACTGGGGAGGATGTCCTTGACTTGCATCAGTCAGAAACAGGCACACTCTCTTAATATGCTTCGTATGCCCTTTACATGAGGCCCCAGTCTTTCCACACAGCCCAGTAGAAGTACACGTATGACAGAGACAGGATGGCTGTATCTTTGACCGCCTTTGGAAATCGATTACCCCAAGATCTGCGATGAGACTCACCAACAAACCCAAGGACCAAGCTGTCCAGCAGATAAGAATTAAGACAAGCATCCGCCAAGCTTGATCTCGTAGTTATTTATATACCATCTCGGCACGTCGGCACCTCACCTTTGCTCAAATTCGAGCCTTCATTCGTGGAGCAGTCGGGAGAAAACATGGGGCATGCTTGTAAGCGTGGGACATCGCGCTCAATAACACAGCCACACAGGTTCAGCTGAGACGCCAGACCGGTCTAGAACGCTCCGCCGGTCAACCCAGCAGAAAGCCCGTTGGAAGCGTTAAAACAACTGTCCAGGGCAATTTAAATTCTCCTGGAAACTTGAATATCTCCTTGGTCTTGGAAGGTGGCTTGACGCTTGCCTGGACGGACCAATCTCTATATCCTAGTTCCATCATCGACGTCCTTGGATCTTGAGCAGCGCAGCCGTTAGCTGCACGTCATTGCAGATATGAAGAAACTTGTCAGAAACCTCGTGGACGAAGCCGTTGAGGTAGTCAACTCGCTAGCAAGCCCCCAGCAAAACCGTCAAGGATATCAAGGGGGACCTCAAGCGCATCAATATCCATATCAGGGACAGCAATCGCCTTATGGATATCCGGGGTATCCAGTGCCTCAAGGGCCCCCGTACGCACAGCCGAATACAGGCTCATATTATCCTCCCCCACCGAATTCACAGCCAACCGGTGCTCCTCCCAATCAGCCATACCATAACCATGCTTCGACTCCTCAAGGGGCGTATCCTGCCCAACAGCCGTTGAACCCGACATGGAACTATTCGCAACCAACAGCATATACATCACCTCCCTCAGCGAACACCCAGGTTCCTTACTCGGCTCCATCACATTCCTACACCCAGCACTACCCTCCAGCAAACCCCGCTCCGTACGGCGCTCCAGCAGCACCTTCGTACCATGCTCAAGGCCCGGTTCAAGCGACGACTTTGCCCTCCCAGCAGCATCAATATGGCCCTCCTCCGCCACTTTATCCTCAGGGGCCTTACGGAGGACCACCAACTTCGCAGCCGCACCATTATTATCCTCCGCCTCCACCAGCTCCAGCGCCTCAGCAGACTGGCGTGACTTCACCTTCGCCGCAGGTGACTCCCATCTCACCACCAGCTCAGAGCCCAACTAGTCAGCAGCAGCAGCCAAGTTACTTCACTCCGGCCCCCAAGCCACATCCTCAGGCTACACTGTCGCAAGATACATCTCAGAATGTCCATACGTTGCAGAGCTCCGGAACACCAAGCTACCAGAACTATCCACCACCTCCCCAAGGCAATATTGCTTCGAGCACGGGAGCCCCAGATGCACCACCGCGAGATCCGATTGCAAATCTGTCTTCTCAGATGAGCAACCTCAACGTGCAGTCTGGTGTGCATTCCCCGCCTCCTCAGTACGAGAGCCATATCCCAGAGGATGATCGCCCCCGAGGACCAGCTCCAATGCGAGCTACTGGACCACCAAATGAGGTTATACCTGACTGTCCTGGAGTTCGACAGGTGGACTACACGCTCGACTGGTATCGACTTCCGGAGATTCCAGAATTTCTCATCTGCAATCGATGCTATGAAGACTACATTAAGAAGACCAGCCTGGCAGGCCACTTTGAGAAGATTACCCAACCAGACGGATCAGTCTCGCTCTGTCTTTTCTGGTTCCCTCGTGTCAAAGACGTCCTTTGGCCTCAGGTTCTACAAAGCAACAATCTGAACACCCTGCGCGAATACATGAGCAGACGCCTCGACATCCCTGCTTGTGCAGCACGCGCCGGTTCACAGAGTGGCAAGTGGTATACAATGGCACAATCCGGCGTCATTGACGAATTTGTCGCCTGCGAGGCCTGCTATGAAGACCGAATCGTCGGGACACCCTTTGAGACTCGATTTGGTCCCTCTCACCCCCAAGGCCAAAACGACCTGTGGATTTGCGATGTGTCGCTGCCATATCTGACTGAAGCCTTGGCGAAAATGTTAAAAGCAAACGACTGGCAGGGCTTTGTCGATGCCGCAAAGCATAGACTCGAGTTGCCCGAGTGCGAGGGTAAGACTCTCCCTCACGACTCTGTGAACTGGTTCGTCCCCCGTCGAGAGATCAAGGAGATGCGCATCTGTGAAACTTGCTACTTGGATAAGTTGGCTTTGTCTCAATTCGGCAACGAGTTTATGCCGTATAGCTCGCCATCTGGCCACGTCGAAGGTGTCACTGAAGAGGCATCTTGTGATCTGGCACTCCTGCCCCTGGGTGTTGCTCTTGATGCTGCAATCTACGAGAGAAACTTTTCTACTTTCTGGAACGCAGCCCAGGCGATTGTTGCACTTGTGCCCTGTACAGAGAATGGTATTATCCGCGGCAACTGGTGGACCATCAACCGCTGTGATGCTCTCAGCGTCTGTGAAGCGTGTTACAATGGCATCTTGAAGACGACGGACATGGCTCAGTACTTTGAGCAGGCGAAGCGTGATCCTACAGCTAGCATCGTGTGCAGTTTCTGTCCCGCAAGCCTTCGCTTCGTTCAGTTTCTTAACCGTTTCGCCGAGGCCCTCGACAAAGGAGTCCTTACCTACTTCTCCAACTACGTCACTCAGTGGGCGGGAGTGCCGTCGTGCCCCGGAGTCAAGAACATGGAAAAGGGCAAGTGGTGGGGGTACAGAGACGTCCTGTGCTGCCAGGATTGCTGGCTCAGTTTCGTTTCCAACACCTCGCTGGCTGACTCGATGCCCTTCAAGGCTGTGTACAATGAGAAATCCCAGATCTGCCAGTACTGGTCTCCTAGGATGCGAAGGATGTGGCTCGACGCGTGCAGCGCCGGACCGGCAGGGTCGTCCGAGTCAGACGCGGCCGTGGAAAAGTTCAAAGCCTTTGGAATCCGACGCTTGGAAGTGTACATTGCGACCATACTGCAGATCAACTACATGGAGCAGATGAAGCTCTTGAAGGTGCAGAGCGCCATGCACCAGGGGACGCTGAGCATTATGTACCAGCACATGGACGGAATGGCGGTCCTGGCGGGCACGGCGGATGGGCGCCTGCACGGCAGCAATTCGCTGGGTTGGTACAATTCTGAAGACGGCGTGACGGCTGCGCAGATGAGGCAGAACATGAGCTCTGGTCTGGCGAATGCGAATCGGCCAGATGAGGTGATGGAGATTATACGGCTCAAGATTATGTGGGCAGAGGTAGAGTAGTTGCTTGAATAGATGAGATACTTGGGCGTTTCTTCTTCGGACACCCGGGCACACCAGCGTTGAGTTGGTCAGGTGATTGCTAACAGAATTTCATGATGTTTATATGTACTGTCTTTTAGTTACAACTTGAAATGTCATCTCGCGCTAATTCTACGTATCAAACATGGTCTAGAAAAGAGGCAGGGTGCCATATACCTGCCTCAGCTGCTCCCAAGTAACACTCTCCCCATATATGAGCTTTGCGACCGTTCTGCCGCCGAAGAGGGTCCTTGGAGAAGACATGTACAGGCGAAGCGTGATCTCTGCACTCGGAGAAGCCAGGTAGGTAGACAGGCGTGTAAGACGCTGAATCCGCGCCATGTCCGCCTCTGGATTATCTAGAAGCGGCCTCTTTTCTTCCTCTCTCTCCATTTCCCCAATGCACTCGACCACGAGTCTCTTCAGCTCCATGATGGGTTGATTCTCCTCGTCAGACAACCCTGGGAAGGTGGCAAATTCTGGGCACACGGACAACTGCTCAAGGGGGGCAGCCTGGGCACTGCTCCAATCAATAACTCTCGTGAGATTGTATTCGTTGTCAAAAAGCATGTTGCCGTAATGCAGGTCGAGATGGCAGAGGGGAAAGGGGCCTCTGACTCTATCTTCAATGATGATCTGGGTCAGGGCTGTTTTCAGCACCCAACATGCCGTCCGCCAGTCCGGATCATCTGGGTGCACGGTGGTCATTTCCCGGTTTTCGGCTTGTCTCTGGTTGTAGAAATATTCGAACGAAGTTTCCAAAGGGCCAGGCGAAGCGTGCCAGTCCATGGCAATGATCTCGGGGGGCTGATCAGCAGTCTCTCCACACCAAAGGCGTCCGATGCGACTAAAGGTCAGGTTCTGGAGTTGCACAAAGACATTCAAAAGCTGCTTGGCCACTTTGACATGATGCTGGCGAGGAATGCTTCTCGTCAGCCCATTGGAGAGGGAGCGGTCTCCGAGGTATTCCATGAAAACATATGGGTATCCAAAGGCATGGTCCGCAGACATGTCAAAGTCGAAAACGTGAGGGATCGGGACGGTGGTATGTTTGCGGATTATTCTCATTGTCGCAATCTCGCTGAGCATCGAGGTTCTGGCTCCTTGGTCGAGGGTCTGATGCGGGATGCGAGCGATCCAGAACACATTGTCAGAAAATGCGAGTTCCAGGACCAGGTTGTTGAAACCAGATGCAAAACGCGACAGATTGACGCTACATTCAACATGCAAAGGCAAGTCTGGTTGATGTCTCCTGCGCGACTCGATTGCGCGTGTCCTTAGATGTTCAAAGTCTGCCGAGGAGAGGATTCGCTGGATTCGCTTGTACTTGTCCGACTCTGGATCCAAACTGGCAAATCCTGACCAGTGATCGCTTGGTCTTTCCATTTTGCTGGATACCATTAGCACTGAGCTGGAGGTAGCAGCTCAGTAGAGAGATGGCAGAGGTTTGGAGTTGAGACAAAGTGAAGAGTGTTGGAAATTGAGATTTAAATGGAATTAAGGGCATAATGTAAAAAGATAACTGTTGGCTCTACCCCGTAATGGGGTAGTTATTGTCACGGGTCACCCGGCTCACCCAAGTCGCGCGATTGGCCGCATTTCCCTAGAGTCCCTCCAAACGCCTTACATCAAAAGGTTTAGTCTATTATACCAGCATGTTTCTCAATCACCTCGTCTGTAAGCTGCGGTATATCATGTCGGATCAACAGTACGACTCTTGATACGCAGTTGACGGTCGTTAATGCGTGGTTCATGTTAGAATCTGACGTGTGTGGCCGTCGGCATCTGTTGAGCGCGTTCACCCATTTCACGAAGGCGCCTCTCTACCGACTTGACGGCTTCTTTTCTGATGCTTGTCCCGTCGCTTGTGCGTCTTTTCCAAGACGAGAGGGACTTTAATCGGAGACGATCTCTTATCGAGTGTGTGCGGCTACTGGATCTAATAAAACCATCAGTACAACGTAACCATGTGTTGATTGGCGAAATACGTACATACTTGACCCGTTGTCCGACAGCAGCGGAGGTACCTGCTGCAGTTCCGGTGACGGGCTGGTTGGCGATATTTCTGGCGACGCTGGATGTGAGTCCACCATGGGAGGTGTTGTGCATTCGGCCGAGCGAGGAGATGGAGGGACGGTAATGGTCGTTGGAGGTGAAGCGGAACGGGTGGTTGGAGACGGAGCAATTGGAGTAATATCTGATACTTCGGACGAAAATGTACTCAGCTGCAGAAGAGGTAAAAGAGTAGGATCGGTCTGTAGCGGGGGGAGCGCAGGCGGGGTGTTGCACCGCCAGGGAAATATGGGCGAAGACGAACGGGAGAGGGATGCAGCAGACGGGGGTCGAGGAGGAGGTGAAGGAAGGGTAGGTGGAGGAGAGACACGTCGAGGAGGAGTCGACGCTGCTACGGTAGAAGAAGACAAGGGATCCCTGGGATCGTCGATCTCCCTATTGCCAACCGTCTCGGCGTATGATGTTAATGAATCCAAGTAATATCGAAGCATAAAGTTGTCCCCGGGCGTGAGCATTTGTCGAAGTCGAAAGATTTGGTCCAAGATTTCGTCGGTATTTCGCTTCACTTCGGGGATCTGTTCCGTGTCGTCGCGTATCGCCGATGTATCGTGCTTGATCTCTTTGATGAGACATCTGATTGCTTCTGTAAGCGTTGCATCCTAACAGCGTTCGCAGCGGCTGGGCTTACAATTGCACCGTCTCAATGGACAGCGACAGCGCTCCCTTGTGCGTCTCGAGCGACTGGAGAAGGACAGTCACTTTATCTTTGCCTTCCCAGGCCCAGCGCATCCCGCTCGTTCGCCTGGCGGCGTCATGCTGGCGGAGTATTGTATCGATGTCGCTGACGACAATCTCGCACTTGCTTACGATGCCGATGATCTGCTCCTGTATCACGGGCGGGACATTGGCGGCCGTCGAGTCGCACTTGAGGCAGTCCAGCACCTGGCAGAGGTCGTGCAATTGGTTGGAGATGGCGAACAAATCGCTCCGGGCGTCGCGGCAGGCTCTGGCGAAGCCGTGGATGAATTCAGTCGTCTTCTTGGTCGCTTCCAGCAACGTGATGCACGCCGTCGCGATGGAGAGCGGATCCATGGCAAGTCATGTCGACGCTGCGAACGCGGGAGACGGTTGAAAATCCAGAGGAGAGAAGGGCAAAGAGGGGGGGAGTCTGGAACGTGCAAGTTCAGCTCAGCTCAGCTCTTCGGCCCTGCTGGAGACAGGGCGCACTTGGCGGACCAATATTGCTTGCTTATTCCGCCTTGCATTTTGCCTTATTGGTCGTCTTGCAGGGCTTGGTGATTTGTTCAAGGCGGTTAAAGTGCACTAATGCAGGCAGTCTCTTCCACAGCCACAGCGCAATTTCTTTTGGGGGTTGCGCTTGAATGATGAGACTCGAGAGATTGGGGCCCTGATGTTATCATGGACAATGACATGGTCTTGGAAGATGTATTTATTCGAAAAAGATAAGGTCAACTCTATCTGTCTGGTTGATGAGGGTTGAAAAAGTTACCGCTGCCTGGCTGTGCCGCAACCCAGTGATGAGACAGAGTCTGGACCTGGCTATCAAGTGTCAGGATTGTCTAGTTCGTAGGTCTGCTTAGTTTGAGCAAGAAATCTCGTTCAATCATTGGGGCCCCGAACGAAATATTCTAATGGATCACTTTATTATATTCTGAATTGCGCCAACGCCAGCCTGCATCATATGGTATGTTGCAAGTCAACAACACCATGGCATATCAGTCAAGCTGCAGCCCACCAGCGCAAACTATTCGTTCTGTGCTATAGTAGACGACTGCATCAACTGGATGTAAAAGTGTAGACCACCTTATAGCCAGTACTCATTACAAAAGTCCTATCTTTGTCCCAATGTCGTCTATACAACAGAGCGTCAACGTAACTCCCAGATCGAAGAGGCCATCGCCGTCTCCAAAAGCCTCCATTATAAAAAACCATGAGAACCTAATCAACGTTTTCAAAGGTCTTGTAGCCAAAATTGAAAATATCAAAACCCTCGAAGCATCGTTCGCGACAAGGAGGCCCTGAGCACTCTAAAAGTCGAAACGCAGCACATCGCTATTGAACGGTTTGTGCGCAAACTCCAGCAATATCAAGTTCTTGCCCATTATGTATGAAAACTGTGCTTTCTTCATTTTTTATTTTCATCAGCTGTCCAATAGATCAGAGGATGAGCGGAAAGTGATGCAAGTCCTAGGTGACCTTAGGAAGGCAAGATTTCCCTCTTATCAATCCAGGTGGTGACTGTAGGACTTGGCAAGGATCAGAGGAGTTTTATCTTCCTAAATGTCACCTATGGCAGAATAGTTGAATGTTTTCTTTGAAAAAATGAGGCCAGGACCAGGGGCTCAAGATTATGAGGTTGATAGAACCAAAGTCTAGGTTCGTGCTCCGAAGAGACTACCCATTGCTAACATTCCTTGATACTGAGCATCTGCCTATAATTATAGGGAACGTATAGCGCCAGTACTACCGTCAGTAGGTCAGTTAGTGAGTGACCCAGGTAAGTCTAGGCCCATTCCCAATCCTACTTAATAAGCCTGGATGTGGGCTTTCCCGCCTCTTTTCCGAGGTCTTGCTTCTTCATCTGTTAAAAATCTAAAGAGTTCCGTCATTAAAGGACCAATTGTTTCTGAGGAGCCTGCGTTGTCTGCTATGAGCTTGAAGGCTGCCTATTTTAGATAACTGACTAGGAGGAAAAAGACCCAACTATGCCGCCTGGCTCTCAGCGAAGGTCCAATGTCCGCCGTGCCAACGTCACGGCTTGCGCCCGTTGCCGATCACGCAAACAACGTTGCGACCAGAATCTTCCTGCATGCCACAATTGCCAGACTGCCGGCGTCGATTGCGTGAGTATCGACATTGACGGCAAGCCAACTCCCCGAAGGCATGTTTCCCTATACACATCTATATATAATACGCCCTTGTTTGATCATTCAAAGCTGACCGCGTGAGACTATGCGCGCAGCTACATTCAGCAACTTGAGGATAGAATCGCCCACCTAGAGCTGACACTCGTTTCTCGAGGGGTCACTGACTTTGACCAAAGTCCACAGACTGCGTCCCCATACCATACCCAGTCAATGACTGCTACTCCATTTGAACATGGCCTCTCAAGCCAGGCATCGCCAATCGGGAGAGCCTCTGGTACCCTACCAGAAGCTCTCCCGACAAGCGTTGAGGAGGACACCGCCCACCCAACCTTGTCTACGGCGGGAATGCAGCTCTCCGACGTCGAACCTAGCAATGTGCCTACAATGCTGCTAGGCCCTTCGATTCACTTGGCTGCATCGAGGAGATCACCTTCTCAGCTCGATACGGCCGCGCAGAGACTCCTCGATGAGTTTCCCACGCATGCGCAGGCCGCAATGCCATCGCCCGAAGTATCACGGCTCCTGACGGCGGCTTACTTTGAGCACAGCGAATTTTTCTCTCCCATTCTAAAGCCAGACGAATTCTTGAGGGCTTCCGTCGAAAACCCAAACGAACCCTCCTTCCAATTCCAAGCCATGATGGTATTTGCTGTGGCAGCCTGTTTGGTGAACCGCACAGATCCGTCGTTCCCCGTCGAGAAGTCGGAAGCATACCACGCATCAGCTATGCGCGTGATGTCCCTGAACCCAGGATTGATCCAGTCAGCCTGTACAGAGAGCCTTGTGCATCTTGCCTTGACAATTCAGTACTGCTTATTCAAGCCGAATCTCACGACAGCATGGTACCTAATTGGGTTGTCGACGCGGATGATGGTAGAAATGGGGACTCACCAGTACAGATGCTCGCAGACTGAATCCGCGGAGAGGCAGAGATGGCTGTTCTGGACCATCTATTCCTATGAGAGGATTCTTTGCTCCGTAATCGGTAGGCCGTTCAGCCTCTCAGATGATGCCATCACGACCCCATTCCCTACTCCTGGTCACCACGAGGAAAGCAGGACTGCAGCAGTTCATCTACTCGTCCACCGGAGGCTACTTTCAGAGATATACCAGACTGTCACTTATGGGACGTCTCCGAAGCAAAGTTCGCTAGACTACCATGCTTGGAGAGAAGACATGCGAGTCCGCGTGCAAAACTGGTACGAGCATCGACCTGCCTTGTCTCACGACTCGCAGCTTGCTCCGATTGATCTGTTCGATGGGACCGTCACCACCATGATGATACTTCTCTATCTACCTTCCCCGCAAATCCCAATTGTTTCCGAAAAAGAACTCCCTATCCTCGCTGAGTTTGCCTGCCGCTCAATCGACATGTATCGCACATCGTTCAGAGAAGGAAAGCTGAGATACTACTGGAGAACGGTACACAATCTATACCGTTCAGGAACAGCCGCTGTCTTCTGCATCAAGCAGTGTCTCTCCTCCGGGCGAACGGATCTGTCGCTGAAAAACCTCAAAACCTCTGTCAACACGTGCTCGGCGGTGCTCTGGGGCATGGTTGAGAGACATCACGCTGGTCAAAAGTTTCGCGACGCTTTCGATAACCTGGCTGCGTCTCTGGAAAATGCCGAAGAAGGGAGCTTTGCCCCGACAGCAGCCCAATCGACTGATTTTCAGGACATCTTCTTTCCAATGGACGATTTCGTTGATTTTGGTTAGGCTGCTTTAGGCTGCCCTGTAGATAGGAATAGAACGGTTCCTATGTGCATTCCCATCCTCATTCGAGTCATACATACACGAGACTTTACTGATAGTAATCATATATGGAACTATTCACACAAACTAATACCACGTGTCCGGGATCTTGTTCTCAAACTCCTCCCTCAATGGATCAGGCGGCGCTGGATCATTCTTCAGGCTTTTGTCAAAAGCAGCCTTCATCTTCATGATGGGCTGCAGCACCCAGGTGTTGTAATGAAAGATGTTAGTTTCTTCCTTGGGATCTCGCAGCAGGTTGAAGAGATACGGCGACTCGAGCTTGCCCGACGACTTGTTCACCTGAGGCTCCCACACCAAATGGAGTTTCCAGTCTCGCCACTTGATGGCGCGTAGCTCTTCTTTGATGTAAAACATAAGGCCCTCGCGAGGTGACTTGGTCGTCTCGGGGGCGAGGAAGAAGGGTGTCTGGTCGATGCCGTCAATGGGTCGATCGTCGGGGCAGATACCGCCAGCAATGGAGATGATGGTTGAGAAGATGTCAGTCACATGCACAATCTCATTTGACCTGGTTGCCTTGGGAACCTTGCCCGGCCACCTGATGATGAAGGGGACTCGGAGACTGCCCTCCATGGCGGTATGGTAAGTGCCCATCCAAGGCCCTGCTGTGCCTCGGTACGGCGGTCGGAACTCAGGCCCGTTGTCCGAAGCAAAGATGAAGACGGTGTTTTCGCGGACACCCAGCTTATCCAGGTGGTCTATAATCTGGCCCACGCGGTAGTCCATCTCAGCCATGGAGTCTGCAAACTCGCCGTTGCCAGTCTTGCCGGCGAAATCCTTGTGAGGGAGCGTCGGGAAATGCAAGTGAACGAGCGGATGGTACAGGAAAAAAGGTTGTTTCTTTTCCACTTGGCGAGTGAGCCAATCTTGGGTCTTTTCGACGAGTAAAGCATCGATTTCACGGCGCTTCTCTAGGTCATACACGCACACATTCTCCGAGGGCTGGTCCGCAACGCCCTTCATGATGTACGGCAGCTCGACTACCTCGGCATCAAAGCCCACTGCTGAGGTGAACTGGGTCTCGTCTGTAGTCCTCGGGATGCCGAACCACTCGTCAAACCCTCTGTCGGAAGGATATCGCCCCGGCACATCGCCCAAATGCCACTTCCCGTGGTGCGTCGTCGCATAGCCTCTCTCCTTGAGGACCTCGGGCAGCGTCCTCTCCCACGTCGTGAGGCCCTGGGGGAAGCCCGCGGGGACGGACTGGCGACAGCCAGTGCGGATCGGGTGGCGACCGGTCATGAGGGCGGAGCGCGTTGGCACGCAGTCGCTTTCAACGTTGAAGTTGGTGAGGAGGAGGCCCTGGGTAGCCAGCTCGTCGATGCGAGGGGTGGCAGCACCGCGAAGGATACCGCCACCGTAGCAGCCGAGCTCGCCCCAGCCGAGATTGTCGGCGAGGATGAGGGCGATGTTGGGTTTGGAAGGGTCGGTGGACATGGTGCAGTAGAACGGCGTGTTGGAGTTGGGGAGGACGAAGAGAAGGGAAGAAAAGAGGACAGAGATGGTTGACTGGACTGCTCACAATTGCAGCTCAACCCTGATTCACGCTTCTTGAACACTCTCTCGAATCCACAAACCATTGCGCAATATCTGTCGGTATTGGGTATGAAGCTCCTCGTCCGTCGGGGCGGGACCCGTCGCTCACCTCCGTCGCTCACCTCCGACGTTGACCTCCGATACGGAATCCACTTTTGCCGGGTTCTTGTAGAAGCTCCTTGGCCGCGTAGCACGCGAGATAGAGAACTGCAGTAGACTCCGCCTTTCTTTTCCCTACTGTCGCGTCTGAAGAGATCTAGATTACGACGGCGAATCCCTTGCACTTCATCATTCATGGCTTATCTTTCTCTGCGACGGAAAGCGATAGGCGTGGACGTATTTAAGACCAAGGTCGAATCTGGGAAAGTTTCTTGTATCTTCATCATTCTCTTCAACTACGTAATCCCTGAGCAGGACCTGTTTGACTCATCAAGTTCTGTTCTGACCCCAAACACAAGATGGAAGCCCCTCCAAGCCATTCATCTGACCCAAAAGCCAAGCAAGGAGAGCAGCTGCAGATGGACGAATTGCAGTCCGTTACGTCTGTCGGTGTTGTCAGAATGGACTCTTTTGACGAAAGACAGATGAGAAGGACTGTGCTCAAGTACGACACCCCCATGCCGTCTCTCAACACTTGCAGAAAGAAAGCTGTGCAAATCAGGACGCTGAGCTAACGAGACGCCTTGTGCCCTTCTACTCTACAGATTGGACCTGTATTTAATGACTCTCCTCATCCTGGGCTTCTTTGTCCTCCAACTGGATCGCAGCAACATCAGCAACGCGCTGACGGACACAATCGTCCAAGATTTGCACATCACCACCGACGACGTCAGCACCGGAACTCAGCTCATGTCGGCTGCCATCGTCATCGCCGAGATCCCATCCAACATTGTGCTCCAAAGGCTCGGTGCCCGCGTCTGGCTCCCAATTCTGCTGCTCATCTGGGGCACCATTGCGTTGGCGCAAGCTTTTGTCACCGACAAGAGTACGTTTTACGCCACGCGTTTCCTGCTGGGGCTGTTTGAGGGTGGGTTTATTCCTGGTGCTCAATACATTTTGTCACTCTTCTACACGGAACACGAGCTGGCTTTGCGGACTTCCATCTTTTACTTTGGAAACTATTTTGCTGCTGCCACGGGGTCTCTGATCGCCGCGGGCCTTTTGACCATGGCTGGCAAACATGGGCTGTCGGGATGGCAATGGCTGTTTCTTGGTAAGTTGGGCTTTTGAACCACATATCGCGGTACTTGAGAGTGAATGCGAACTGATCGGGCTTTCGTATGCTAGTTGATGGAGCCATCACCCTCTGCATTGCCATACTATTCGTGCTATTCATGCCCTTGTCGCCTTTCAACACCCGACCTATCCACAACGCCTTTGACTTCTTCAACGACACGGATCGAGCCATTCTCCAAGCCCGAATCCTAGCAGAGGATCAGTCTAAAAGAGCAGACAAGGCAACCTTTACTCTACAAAATTTCCTGGAGGCAATCAAAGACGTGCGACTCTGGTTGCACGGTCTCCTCAACATCCTAGCCCTCACCCCCAAGGGCGGCTTGGCTCTCTACTCACCCTCCATCATCAAGTCTCTCGGTTTCGACACGATCCACGCCAACCTGCTCAACTCTGTAAGCAGCTACCTTGTCGTGATTCTGTCGCTGCTCATCTCTCTTGGGTCAGACAAGACCGGACTTCGCGGGCTGTTCTGCATCGTCAGTTTCGTCTGGTCTATTGCGTTTAGCAGCGCCCTACTCGGCGTCGGCGTCGACTCGGAAAAGTGGCTGCGCTATGCCCTCATCACCCTTCTCAGCGGCGGCAACGCGCTGGCTCAGGCGCTCAACGACGCGTGGCTGAGTATTAACGCTAGGTCGCCGCACAAGAGGAGCATAGGGCTTGCTTTTGTCGTGATGGGCAGCAACATTGGTGGGCTGATTGGACCCTCGCTATTTCAGTCGTCGGACGCGCCACGATACGTGCATGGGTTCCTTGCGATTTTGATATTGTATGTGGCGAGCATTGGTGTGACGCTTCTTATTATGTGCATATACTGGAGAGATAATAAGAAGTTAAGTCAGAAGGTGAATGAGGGTGATGGGAAGATGAAGTATAGTATATAGTGAAGGCTTGGTGTAAGCCTACTGAAGTTACAGCCAATCTTAATATCTACCTAAGCATATGGAAAGCCTTTACCAAGTAATCGCTTACCAGGTTAAAAGGTCAATGAGGTTAGTAACCTATACGTAGGTTTCCTTCACCCAATCATGCTCTCTTCGCAAAAACTCTCGGAATGTACCCAGAGGAACACCCCATGATTGAACCTCGGCAAGGTTCACATATGAATCCAAGTCTCTGGACAACAGCTGGACAACGACGAATAGGTCGGCACCCTTCTTCTCCTCAATCTCCTCTTCGGTCAAAAACACGTTGCTCAGGGGTCTTCCCGAAGCCTCCCCGAGCTGTTCGACAATTTCACCAGTCGACAAAATCTCGCTCGCAATCTCAATCGTTTGCTGGTGAAATCGGCTCGAGTCTTGGAAAGCAGCAACCGTGAACTTGGCCACGTCTTCCATATCGGTCATGGGCAGGCGCACTTCTGGCGTGTAGGCCGTTGTCCACTTGTTTGTCTGAACCAGCTGGGGATACATGAAGTTGACTTTGGGAGATAAGAAATTGACCATGAAGAAACCTGGGCGGAGGATCGTCCAGTAGTCAAAGCCAGCGTCTTTGACAGCTGCCTCAACTTCTTGTTTCCACCCATGTGCTTTGGAGACGAGGTTATCGGAAGCTGAGAACTTTTTCTCATCAAGGCCCTTGACCGACAAGGCGCTTGAGTATACAACGTGTTTGACACCTGCTTTCTTGGCAAGATCGAGAATGCGCTTGGCTTGAGGAAGCTCAGATGTAAAGGTTGTGATGTTGGGCATCAGGTTAAGAAAGACATGGGAGGATCCAGCGATTGCTTCGGTGAGGACAGCTTCATTGTCCCAGTCGCCAGCCCATACTTTGACACCATCCTCTTGCAGCTTCTTCACAGCGGATGAATCGATGTTGCGAGCTGTGGTATGGACATTCCAGCCGAGTTGACGGAGGTGGCGTGCCACAGCTGAGCCTTGGGCGCCTGTAGCGGCAGTGACAAAAGCAGTTGGTGTGTTGGTCATGTTGACTTAGACAAAAGCTTGGCAATGATGAGGTGAAGTGATAATCAATGAGACGACTTGCTCTGATAATGGCTTTTCAACAACTATCGGCTCGGCGCAGAGAAACTGTGTCTTATACTCGACATGAGGTGCGGAGTTGCGGACTTTGGACGCTTTCCATCGAGTTCCGCAAGACTTGCAAGATGTCCTAGACGGAGATGGCTGGGCGGAAAATAGATTTCTGTTGCGTTAAGACATTCGAGTCATTGTAGCGTGAGGCTAAGAGGAAGTTCTGAATGAAATGTGAACGGATTTATAAGGGGGTAGGAGAATGTGAGTGTAGCTCATCAATCGGAATTCGGAGATAGCGGCCGTAGGCAATGAATGACTGGGGGTGAGAATATGTTGGGGTATATCCGAATAACACAATGGATGACAGAGAGAGTGAACCAGCAATAGACCTGACCTGTGTCGTTCGACGCCCATTACCTAGGCGATGGACGAGCATCAATGATGGCATTACTGCATTACAGGTATTCATCCCCTCAAAAGCCAGGCGACTGTACGTCCAGTACAGCAATTCAGAAGCCGTAATCGAGTGGTTTGACATCTCAAAACCCACTAAACAACTCCCTAAACATCAGAATTCCTCAGGGGCACAGATCTCTCGTGCGGGGAAATTTGTTCAGCTCCCATCAAGTTCACATCAGCCCGCTGCACGCCCAACAAAACAACAATGGACAGCTGTACCTTTGCTGATCTTAGCGGGGTACACGTCCGTCAGCACGACCTTGTCTCAGATTAGTGGTTATTCGATAACAAGCCTTTACTCTGGGCCCTAGTTATGCAGCTGCTTGAACACGTCACGCGCGGTCATGTGAGAGACGCCTCATTCTGACATGGCGATCCCGCGCTTCCCAGAAATGTGCCGATGTCCCAATCGTTCGTGATCGCACTCGCTTTTGTACCCTGGCTCGCAAGGTCAAGGGGGCTTGAAATGACTGTCTTACATCGTCGCGGCGAGATCGAAACCGCTAGAAATGGCTGATGACGGTCATGGGAGCCATCCAGCAGCTACCAGTTCGGAGGCTCATGCACCTGAAAGCGCCGACGCAGATGGGCCGAGGAATCCCTCCGAGACCACACCGCTCGGTCTGGCAGGCAGGCTACTCGAGGCCATTGTCAGGCTCAGCGTCCAGATCCCCCGGAGAATACGCCATCCGGATCATGTTGAAGCGCTGCAGGGAGAGATACAGCGATTGTTTCTCTGGGGTACGTGTTTCTCTGCGTCGCAGGGAAATCTTGATGAGATCCTGTCCCACTCGCCAGATCTTCGCCACGCCGTTCTTCGCGCCCTCTTTAAGTTGGCAAGCATTGTCGAAAATGGTCTTCTTGAGATTGTCGGTCGATCCTCTGCTCCTCAACTTGAAGTATCCCAGCTGGAGAGCGTCGTGGCTTCCGCTAGATTGGAGGAAGCAGCCAAAGGAGTTTCATACGTTTTGATCAAGAGTAACATTGGGGAAGAATCACAAAACACACCTGGTATTGATGGAAAATCGGCCGATATACCGGCTAGCGATGATCTTTTTGGGGTCTTGGAAGACATGAAAATCTACGTTGATTGTTTAATGGATCTTTCACTTGCCATTGAGAGTCCTATCATGAAGTACAGACACAACACCATCACGACTCGAGTTACCGAGACCTTTGAGGTTGATTCAGAAGAAGCCATTGATTCTTGCCAACGACTTCGGAGACAGTTCCCAAATATGGACAAGTATCTGGTTGAGCGCCTGGGCGAAGCCGATGGACGCTGTATCAAGCGAATTAGAGATATGCGGTCAGAAGCCGCTGAACGAACCGAAAGAAGGCCACAGCCGGCGGGCGTATCAAATCCCTACCGTTCAAAAAGCGAACCTACTCTTGTGGATGCACCGCATGCTGCCCAGCCAGGAAATGCGAGTGCAAGTATGCAACTTGACGAAATAATGGACACCCCCTATCATACTCAATGGCAGAGCGAACATACTCTGGAGCGACGCATGACCAGCACTCCAACAACCCGACCGAGCAGCCGGTCTGACTCTGTTTCCACGATTGCTTCCTTCTCACCGCCGTACTCGGGCACCTACGATATGATGTCTGAATATGCAACACATACCTCACATGCACGATCTGCTTCCACGTCTGCCTTGGCCCATTATTTGGAGGGAGATCAACCTGAAGACCAAGCCCACAGAGACTTGGGACAGCGCCCAACGTCTTCGCGGGACTTTTACAAGGCTCAAAATTATCCACACGCGTCCGATCGTCCGATTGAGGGGCGTCAGCACGTATCACATCATACAAACGAGAAGAGGCCAGTAACTCTTCCCAGCCTAAGAGACTCAATTGGACCCAAACGACTGCTTCAAGGAGACAAACCTGGACCCAGACGAAGACCACGAACCGACAACCCGCAACGCCGCCATCACGGATGGAGCCGCAACAGACCGATCAGAGACGAAGACTTTGAGGCCAACTGCGAATGGTGCCCTTTTTACCTCCATCAGCCTGCACTCTACTGGTCGAGACCATGGACATCATGCAGAAGACAACGAGCGGAAATATCGCACATTATTGCTCACTTGATCTCAGATCACGGCCTGATTAGAGGAACCCATCCAGAGCGCCGCAGCCAGCGGTACATCACCCGATGCTCCAGCTGGGACGTGGGCATCAAGGGAAGAGGCGACTGCGCCAAATGCTCTCAAGTCTCGCTGTGGGATGAAGAAGACAAGAGAAGTGCGGCTCACGCCGGAGCAGCCATGTGTCTGCGGTGCTATGCATCTCTACGTACCAAGACGGAACTGTTCGACCATCTTTCTGAGCCTGAACTTTGCATTTACAACGAAGATTATCCCATGAAGAAGAAAGCAAGAATTCTTTATACTACGTTTGCGTCATTAGAGGAGTTTCCAGACTTTCGGCCTTCGCCTGTTGTTTTTCCGCCGAGGGATGGTGCCAAGCGGCGCAACATGAAGGTGGAAGCCAGACCAGTCATAACGTTGGAGAGACTGCATGATATTCAGCTTCATGTTCCCGAAACATTTACGAATGCGCAGCATAGAGATGGTCGAGAAATGCCACGGCACGACCGCCTTCCGGGTTATCACTCCCTCACTCTACTACCCCCAAGCACCGAAATGGCTGGCACCGCGACCCGACCTCGGGATGATCTCCCATCCACATCTCCGGCGTTCTCCCTTCCTCCTCTTCATCGACCGGACTCTCACTCAACGGGACAAACCAGTCTTCCAGGCATTGCCCATCTTCTGTCTAGGGCTGACGAGACATGGGATACGCAGAGTGAACCATCGGGATTTCAGCAAAGAAGAGAGAATTGAAATAGAATGAAAAGTATCTTTGTTTTGGGGGAAATTGGCGTTTTGTATACATGTGACCACATATAAAAGTCACGGAGGATCTGTCGAAATCTCACAGGTTGAATTTCACAAGTGTCTTAAATTGCAGTTATATCATGCTTCATGTGCTCGCTACATGTCAAAAATCATTTCATAAGTTTTCCCTTTCCTTTCCTGTCCTCGATCCCTTAATTCGAGTTGGCCCTCAACCAATCGGCTCTGCCAACACTGTTGGGGTCCAGGTACGGATGTTCGCCAATGCCAACCACGCGGTTGCCGAAGCGATCACCAAGACCGTCGTAGTCAAAGGTGGCAGAGTGGAAAACGCTACGGTTGTCCCAGATGGCTATTGAGAGTCAGCGTATGAACCAAGTAGCAAACAGAGAGGTATTTACCAATGTCGTTGGGGTTTTGCCACTTGAAGCGGACCTGGATGGTATGCTCTTTCGCAACCGAGTCGTAGAACCACTTGAGCAGGTTGTCGCTCTCCTCCTTTGTCACGTCGTTGATGTGCCCGACGTGCGCGCCGATGGGGAAGACGCTCTTCCACCCGGTGACGGGGTTGGTCCGGACCACGGGATGCACAGCCTTGAGGACCTTGCCGACGTTGTCGGGGGCGCCGCGGGGCTTGTCGTAGAGCTCGAAGCCCTGCTTCTCGGCAATCTTGTTGAAGGAAGGCTGGAAGAAGGTGGCGGTGAGAGACTCGAGGAACTTTTGGTATGCAGGGCTGAGGTGGTCGTAGACGTCGTAGCCCGAGGCCCAGAGAGTGTCTGAACATTGATTAGCGGTTTTGTCGGGGAAGATATTTAGGAATGCATGGGGACTTACCACCGCCGGAGCTTGGGAGCTGGGTCAGTCGGAGAGAGGTGTAGTCTGCAGGAGTAGGCTCAAACGAAATATCGGCGTGCCAAAACTCGTCGTCGCGCTTGGTGACGACGACGCCATCGTCGGTTGTCTTGCGGTAGAACTTGTCGTACTGCTTGGAGCTGATGGTGCTGATTTCAAGATCGTTGCCACCCAGCTCTCGCTCAGAGTTGAGGAGGGGATGGATGTGAAGAGAGGAAGTCTCTGGCCGACCAGTGAGGTCGCCAAGCTTCAGGATGAGCTTCTTCTGGAGCTCATTGGTAAGCCCGTCTTGGGCGCGGAAAAAGACTACACCGCGCTGAGAGACTGGAGGAGGTGTTAGCTAGTGACGATCATGGGTGGATGCGGGGGAGGGGAGCAAGGGAGCTCACTGGTGATGGCGAGGTCGCGGATCAAATCATCGGCGTTGGGGGCGTTGAGCCAGTCGACGAGGTTTGCCTTGGGGAATTCTCTTCCAATGGATGGTGTCACGTCGAAAGACTCGTACTCGTTCAACGAGCCGGAGAGCTTGAGGGGTTCCCGGATCAAGGCCCTGGTCTGGCCCTTTGTGTGGATGGGAATTTCCGTCTCGGCGGCGGAGGCGAGTGCTGAGGGAGCCATAGCGTTGATAGAACAGAATACGAGGTGGTGGACGGCTTTTATACGAGGAGAATGAAATGAGATTCAGGATTCTCTCTTAGGTATCAAGATTGAGCTCCGGCGGCCTTTTATACCCTCCTTCAAAGGCGGAGAAGTCGTCGAGATGCGACTCATTGACTCATTCTCGTCGCAAACGTCAATTCTCATCATCTTGACACCATCCTCCAGGCGGAAGTCGGTCATTTACCGGCCAGTCGCAGCGACGTGCCACGGGCGCATGTGGACGAATTGTCATGACGGCAACTTGGCGCAACATGTCGTGACGCGATAGTTCAGCCAGTCTTGGCCCGCCCTTCAAGGGATTGCGCCATCGAGACCAAATCTGATCCAGAAGCTGAAACCATTTGCTCTTCCCACAAAACGGGACCTCGAGGGATCCTTTATTCGCAAAGATGGCTAAGATTGATCGTCATTTATCTGATTTGCCAATCAAGGAGGATGCCGCACCGCCCGAAGCGCGGGGAGGGTGTCATGTTAGCTGGCGAGCTCGACTTGGCAAACTAAATTGACACCGCCAATGCTGTCGACGTGTACATTCGTGCTTATCAATATCAGTGACTCCTTGACTACGGCCTAATCAGGTATGAGGCAGATGCGGAGATGCGGAGATAAGATGAAGAGTCTTTTCCCTATTGATATTAGATCTTCGGGTGAATGGTAGTCATGTCTTTACATTCCGTGCTATATTACCCTGCAATATCCCCGCGCCATTTCTCTTGGCTCCATGATATGAGACTTCCAGCATATTCTGACTTATTAATGTGGAAAATCTCTCAAGAGGCCTCTTCTCTTGTTACTGGCGAATGTCACTTCTCCAGCATGTTGTAGAAAGAATGCTACTAAATCCTGGCGGTGGTGCTCATATAACCATATTCACACATCATGATTAGGGTTAGGCGAGATTATGCAGGGGCCGGCCAATCGGAATAACATCTCCCACACACAATATCTAATAAAGGTTGTCGCATGATCACAAGTAGATCTAAACTTAGAACGATGTTGTGAGAATCGGGCGTTGTCGAGTATTGGAGAATGCAGATTGAGGACCCCAAACTCCATTATAGGAGGCGAGTCTTGTCAAGTACGAGTAAAAGTCATAATCATATCAGTAAAAAACATTAAACTGTCTCGCAGGTCATAGAGTATCGTATATTTCGAGGTAAATGAACGGAAAGATCGACATTGACCTCGACTTACCGCTTTTTGTCTAAGATGCCCACGGGAGTAACTATTTAACGATTAACAACCGCTTGGTAATGAATTGCATAGGCCAAAGTTTTCATGACTGATGTCAATTTTAACTCATAAATATTATTTACTTATTAGTGAAGATTTCACGATTGAGATGGCTGAAGTACCCGGGAAATCAACCCTCATCCCGGGTAGGTTGATAACCAGGTAGGTGATCTGTCCAACTTTTTATTATAACTTAACTGCAAAATCGATTATCCAGGAGTTATAGGTCTATCCCTAACCAGAAATACTTAAATTTGTTCCATCAAACAATTTAGTAAGCTACTCAAATTTCTTCAGAGGTTACATGACTAATTTTGGAAGAATCAGAAAAATCTTCCAACCTTTTCTAGTCATCAATGGAGACATCGGGGCTTGTGTCGCGATAAAGCAGAATGAGCATATATAGAGTTCTAGTATCGTCAATACTCCCAATTTGCAGACATGTTGTGAATACGTGAACAGCCCTTAGAATTGAGTCGTACCTTCAGGATGGGGGCATTTGGCAGTTCAGGATGCTAATACAAGCCAGTGGGATCGTTCACTTCGACAAAGTGAGAAGAGAATAGAATAGAATTCCAACGGGAAAATGATTCAAGCATAGTACGTGTGATTCCATGCCACATATCCGTCTATAGTGAAGGCACAAGCCGGTGCTTTCTCGACCACTACAAGGTGTCTCTGGTTGGACACTCCGACAGCAACTCTGTGCAGCGACGGACCTTAGTTCAACACCTATTATCTTGGTATGTGTATGCCGCGTAAGTGCAAGAATCAGGGTGGTGGTGCATATTGGATCAAGAAATCTTGGACAGGGGTAAGCTACTTGCAGGAGCTCAAGTCGCGAACCTCGGTTGAGAGGTATGCGATATGTGTGAGGTTGGGCGTTCGGGATTAGGACATTGGATATTTCGGCTCAGCAATGCAACGAGAAGACGAACTAATTGACAAGGGATCCACTAAGAAGATTTCATACCACCTACGTAGCACTGGTTTCAAAAACAGGTAATTCGTATTTGTGCGTAAAATGCCAGGCCTAAAGGTCCGGGGGGCTGGGATAGAACTCGGCTGCTCCTCCGTCGAGAGACGGGAACCAAAACAGTCACCGATTCTTCAGACTGATTTTTGCCAGATCTGCCATGACTCGACAACTTGTTTCCTACAGTGTTGCAGGCTTTGATCCGGCCAAGATCTCTCATCCCAGCTCTTTGATACATCTCAGTTTAATTGCATTGAACCGGCGTCGCTGCGTGTAATATGAACTCGACCCGAAACTACATGTACAAGAAAGCTCGGACATGATATTTAACTCAAAAGATCTCACAAAAGAACCCCAGAAGTCCAGGATGTGGTTGGGACTCGTCATCCCCAGGATTTCGGTAAGTGGAGGGGGAGTCAACTTTCGGGAAACGCGGGGAAGCTTGTTATAGTACAGTATATGCACGTAAAAACAA
This sequence comes from Rugonectria rugulosa, assembly GCA_023509875.1. Lineage (NCBI taxonomy): Eukaryota > Fungi > Ascomycota > Sordariomycetes > Hypocreales > Nectriaceae > Rugonectria > Rugonectria rugulosa. Next base: position 61,873 of record JALNIO010000527.1, read on the forward strand.
AAGATCTGCAGCCGCCTAGTCGTACTAAGGAGTCTAATACTCTCAGATGCTTTCGAAAAAACGGCCAGAAACCTGCCATCAGGACAGTTCACTCCGGCGTGTCGGAGTGTGGGCAACTCTGACCTTCGGGAGCCACAAGAGAGCCGGGATCACCACCCGGGCCGACATAGAGCACACGGCTCCTCATTGTTGTACATCTTCCCCGCATTCTGCTACCTTGTTCTGGGGCTAGGGTGACGGGATGGTGGCGGCCGGTGGTAAGTGGTCGCCGCAACTACGTCGGTAAGGTTAACGGTGTAAGTGGTGTATTACGTAGATGTGCCATGACTATATATACCGGGCGAAGTGCCCGTGATATCAAGTACGATTCCCCAGACTGCTCTCTAGGGATCTGCTTTCCATCAAATTAATAGCTCTACATAGAGCTTTCTACGAATCTTTTATCTTTGGCTACTTTGGTTGAAAGACAACATCAATTACCGCAACAATGAAGCCATTTCTGATGACAGCAGCAACCCTGATCCTCGCGGTGACGGGATCTGCAATCCCTGCCACTAAGCCTGTTGGCAGGAGTCTGTCGGATACCTCGAGTAGCGGAAACTCCAGGGAGTTTCTATCAAATATCGTCACACAGATCTTGGACTCCATGGTAGCCCATGACCCAAACAGTCTGCCTCTGGCGTCGGTTTACAAGGCAACCGAGAACTCGCATCCAGCAGCACTCAATTTTATGACTGCATGGCGCACTATTACCAAGGCAGGCCCTCCCAGTCTGTTGGCCATTGACACCACCAACGGGACCGCATACTTCTCCCTGGATATCAGCGAGGGCAACGACGCCACGGAGTCCGTTCTTCGGGGTCGAGTCAAAGTGGTTGACGAGAAAATTACCGAACTGGAGCTGTTCATCAATCGCTTCCGAGGCGACCACGGCTTCTCCTTCAATGCTACCCAACTTCCCGCCAACTATGCAGAGTTGATGTCACCGCCTGCAAACAGGACCAAGGCGAGCCGAGAAACTTTGCTACAGCTCAGTCAGGCACTCTTTGCCACATCCAGCAACTTCTCGGTCAGCGTTGGTGATGATTGCCAGTTCACCGAAATAGGCTGGAAGGTCGTTGATACCGGTGTCTACGGCAATGCTTCATCCGATCCTCTCGGTTGCAGCTGGCCCGACTCGCATCCCACCGACGACAACGCCCGTGTGGGCCTGGTCATCGACGAGGAGTTGGGCTTTGTCGTGACCAGCGGCGTGATTCCCGGCACGGTCTACCCTTACAACGGAAACATCTCCGCCTTCATCCCCGACTCTATGACTTCGGCACAGGAGGCGCAAGAGGTGTGGATTGAGTCAGTGAATGGCACCATCCCGATAGTAGCCCCCTTTGGAGCCACCGGTGAGACTCTTGAGGTGCTTCAGTACTACGATGGAAAGCTTCAGGCCATGCAGATCAATGTGTTCTTGAGTGGCCCGAACATGACATCTGCCTGGCTGTAACAATCTCTCTAGTCCAGTATAAGGGAGTTTATTCGTCTTAAACAAGACTTGTGAGGACAAAAGCTCGTGGCTTCTTTGCACTTTTCTGACTTGCTTCTGACGGGCAGTGGGGACGTGAACGAAGAAAAGAAGTTTGATGCTGATGCTTAACTTGGTAATAGACGATGTAAATAGCTGAAATGGAGTTTACTCCAGCTTCGAATTTTATACATATGACTTCAAGATCGTTTATAAAAGCCCTTCTTTTCGGCTCTCCTTGAAATGAATGAATGCAACTCCTCAGACGATAAAGCGTATCATCCAGATACTGTTGAGAGTTTGTGGAAGTCTTGTTGTTTATCTGCTGTTCAAAGAACTCGAAAGACTTCCTTCTTTCGGACCACGTTACAGTTTGAAGTAACAGAAGTCGTTTTTATGTACAAACTGATAAACTGTAGTTGAGAACACTCCATGCGGGGCAAGGCGAGGCACAGATAACACCACGCGATCCAGTCTTGAAGAGTTATCTAAGCGATGCTATTTCGATATCTCCTTCCTATTGTTGGATAGCGTCCGAAGGATTCTTCCAACAAAGCCGGATCAACGGACGAATTCCCCTCTTTAAACGGTTGCATAAGAGCTGAAAGGCGGCGCAGGTGCTAGTAGGAACGGCTTGCCAGTTTTAGGCTTAAAACATGAGCTTACTTCTTGGCGATGCCACCTCTACTGAAATACGGCGTTAAAAGCAGGACTTGGTGGGATCAAAGGTAAGAGGGGGGATTATTATCCCGTGGTGTTGGACAGGGACATGGTTCCAAAGCTCTGGCAGGGCTGATGGCCATGCTACGCAGTCGGGCCATCGGGCGATACTGAGGGATAAAAGGATCTCTCTTTCATTTTCGAAGTCCATTCCCAGGTCTTACCACGCGAAGGACCCTCGACTACAATCATGTTGCAAGCTTTGTTACTGATTGCAGCTCTCTGGGCCGACGGCGCCTTTGCGCTCGTTGACCTGCAGCTGAAGCAGTCTTTTCAGCTATCGGCGAAAGACCTGGGTGAAATGAAATCAAATTCTTCCGGCGATTTCGAAGACTTCTCATCTGCCAATTTCTCTGCTACCTTGAATCTAGAAGCAAGAGGGTTTTCTGAATTGGTTCAGAGACAAAGTTGCTACGACGGATATCGTATGTGCCAGCCTATCTGCGATCGACTGTCGAATACTGATTATGTCAGATGCTTGTTCAAACGGCTTCTGTTGCCGCAACGGCTACAACTGCGTTCAAGATGGATGTTGTGAGGGCGATTCGGAGCAGTGTGGCGCGAGTGGCTGTTACTACCCCGACTCGCAACAATGCTGCGATGGTGGTGGAGTTTGCAGAGATGATCAAGAATGTCAACCTGATGGGTGTTGTCCTTCTGGCCAGAAACAGTGTGGTAGCAGCAGCTGCTACGACCCGGACACGCAAATTTGTTGTACTGACTCCAGCACACGATGTCCCAAAGGATACGACTGCGTGAGCGGAGGCTGCTGTCCTTCTGGCCAAAAGCCGTGCGGAAGCAGCAAGTGCTACAATCCAAACACTCAAATCTGTTGTGATGACGGCGGCACGCCATGGGGTTGTCCCAAGTCGGAGAAGTGTTGCTCGACCAACCACTGTTATGATCCAGACACAGAGAGGTGCTGTGAGAACGGGTCGTGCGAGAGTGACACTACCTGCTGCGACAACGAGTGCTGCAAAGAGATTGCCTACTGTGGCTCGGATGGGTACTGCTCGCGATGCCCCGATGAGACGAGGACGGTGACTAGCACGCGAAGCACAACTACGTGGAGGACGCGAACCATCACCATAACAGAGGTCGAGGAAGAAGAAGAGGAACCGACCGGATTTAGCTGTGTTCCTATGACCGTGACAAACAGCGATGATGCGAGTTTGGTCCTCGACACTGACTGTGCCGTCGCATATGAGCCACCAGAGACCTCATCAGAAGCTGAGCCTACCACCACAGGCTCGGGCAACTTCAGGGCTCGGCCTCGACAAGCTTCCTGCAAGGCACCCTTTACTACCACTACTACTTCCACGTCACTTCGACGGTACACATCTACCACGACCACCAAAGTTACAACTACCGAGGCTCCAACCGATCTGGGATTCTCTTGCCCGGAGATGGAGGTGACCAACGATGTTGGAGACGTCTTGTCAATGGACGCGGAATGTGCCTTGTCCCTGTCTTTGAACAATAGTGCCACTACAACGGAGGAAGGCAGCTCTGCTACGAGCAGTGCGGAGTCGACTTCAGGATCAAGTGCTGGCGATGATAATGCCGCTCAATCTTTGACTTCGCTCGGACTGAAGATGCTCGTTGCCGGCTGGCTACTTGGACCGGTTGTGCTGATAGTTTTTATATGACACGATGGGCTATATAGTTTGAAGAGAGGAATTTCTAAGAGAACGGACGAAGAATTCGAGGATGTTAATAACTTTGAGATATCTGCACTGTATAATATATAGGAATAGTCCGATCGTTCCACCACAAATTAAGATGGACAGTAGGCTCAGGATATTTGCATTGCATCATGACTGGGACTTGATATCATCATTAACCTCAAACACACGTCCATCATAAGGATGACAGTATGTCAAAGCTTGAGTGACTCCAGATCGGGAACATTAGTCGTAGGAGTCTCGGCAAACAGCTTGGCCAGTCTTTCATCTAACCATCTTACATCTTCCATGTTTCCAGGAGGTCCCCCAGCCCAGTGGCCCCAAATTGAGGGATACACGTCCAACGTGGCTTTCTCCGAATTCATGCACGAGACCTCATAGAGTGAATCCTCTGGCCTGATCCAAGTCAGCAACTCATTTGTCAACCAAGACTGGAGATGAACTTACGGGAAATAAAGATCGGTCTTGGATGGAAGAACGAGAATCCTGGCCTTGATAGACGCCAACGCCTTCTCAAAGTCTCCGTTATATGGCTCCTGCTTGCTGACGTCCCCCGCTTGCCAGGTCCAGAGCATCACGAGGAGATTTTCTGGGTCTTTACTCAGCGCCCATTTCTCCCAAAAGGTGACCAGGAAGTCCTCAAGATCCTTTGCACCGTAGCGAGTCTCGTGCAGCTTCTCCCGGTAGAAGGCTTGCGAGAAGCCCCAGCCGGCATACCCGCGCCCAAACGCCTTCAACCCGACTTGCTTCTCCAGGTCGGACCATTCTGTGCTGTTGCGACTGGGCTCCTTGGAGACACCGACAGCGCTGCCTGCCGAACTCAACGATTTGGCGGCGAGGAGAGCGGTCTTGACGCCTTCGAGGAAGACTTGGTTGTGAAGCGAAGTTCGAGCCGAGCCGCAGAATGGAACGCAAATGTCCATCATGTCCGGATATTGAGTTGCCCATTGGAAGCTTTGCGCAGCACCCATAGACCATCCCAGAACTGCTCTCAGATGCTTGATGCCGAGGCTTTGGATCAGTTGATGCTGCGCCTTCACATTATCGTAGAAGGTGATGTCTGGAAACGGGAAAATGTCTGAATTTGAAGGACTGATGGACTGGCCATTTCCAATGAGGGCAGTGATGATGATGAAGTACTTTTTGGGATTCAGGGTCATTTCTTCACCGACAAGCCATTCATTGTCTGCTATCATACCGGAGAACCAAGTAGGATACAAGACGACTGGTGATGACGGGTCACCGAATGTCTTGTAGGAGATCCATGCTCCGGGGAGAGTTGCACCGCCTTGGAGCTTGAAATCTCCAAGCTGGAACTTTTTGATCTCACTCATGATGCTAGAGGTGGGCTTGGTTTAGTGAATGAGGAGCAACAAGCAGAAACGAGTCAACGAGAGCTATATGACACGTATATCAAAGCCAGTCAAATGATGCGGGGTTCTTATTACCCTTTCCTTTTGGTGGCTTGCTCTACCAACCCAGGCTACTCTCTCTCTGATAACTCGAGATAGGCGATCCTTGCCGCGCTTAACCGAGGACGTGTTGCTCGCGCCCTACACGAACGCGAAGACACTATCTATCCCAATACGCTTGCTTGAGCGGGCGTGACCAGTTGAGTTGATTTTGAAGTGTTGGAAAGTAGATAGAGACTTGATTCATGGATGCGGTAATGCTAGTCTGCATGGCAACAGCCTTTTGCCTAGGTTCCTTTACTTGGGAGACATGGTGTTACCGAGTCTCTCATACAAATTCTTTCTAGGTACCGTTCAGAGCTTGAAAAAATATGAAAAAGAGAAAGAAAATGGTAGACATGCTATGGATCAATCCTTTGAGTCCTTTGCACCTTATGTCGAGGAACTGAGCAAACCATTAGCTAACAACCATATCCGATACTTCGGGTCGTTACCGAACCGTCGTGATAACAACACCACTTATGCGACTGAGCGGGGGAACATTGATTGAATCCAGATAAGCCGCTGTAACCCCAGACATCTTCTCTCTCTCTTATCTATCTTTCCTGCAGATACCTCGACGCGATGCACACAATCCTCCACTAGGGCGTAGTTGACGCATATCAACCCCGCATTCCCTACGTCACATTTAACACGATACCGACTGGTTCGAGTCTCCCGGTTGGGCGATAGCAAGAAAAAAGGGACACCCGTATTAGCCGGTATGTTAGCCATTATCTCTACAGTGATTCCCGTGAGGGGTTGATAAGGAAGTGGTGCGACCGCCTTCAAGTCGGCTTCATTTCAAGCCAAGCTTGTTGCAATACTCTGACTGTGAAGCAACCAAGTAAGAAATTACTGACATAATGCCTGGAAAAGTGAGAACGGCACTTCGCGTCGATCTGGAGAAGCCTGCTTCAGAACAGGTGTACCTTCATGTAAGTTGCATGCCATCATTTGCGCTTTCAAGGAGACTGACTGTAAGCAGAATCGATGGCACCCTGATGGTATGCATGTGAGTTCCACGTTATGAGCTTAAACTGATGTCGGATTCCCCTTAGTTCCATTCTGTGGCAGCATCAACGACGGAGAAACAGTCAAGATCGAATGTCTCGACTGGACGGGCGGCCAAATCGGCAACAATGATTCTGCAGACGACATTCTCAATGTTGACCTCAGCAAGATTCACTACCTCTCCGGACCCTTTGAGATCAAGGGCGCAGAGCCCGGGGACGTCCTGTGCATCGAGATCCAAGATGTCCAGCCCCTTGAGGAGCAACCGTGGGGATTTACAGGCATTTTCCACAAGGAAAACGGCGGCGGATTCCTGGACGAGCTCTTCCCCCACGCGTAAAGATGCACCTCCCATATTCGGGTAGTTGATGACTCGCTGACAACTCGCAGAGCCAAGGCAATTTGGGATTTCGAGGGCATCAACTGCACGTCCAGGCACATCCCCGGAGTCAAGTTCGCCGGCCTCATCCACCCGGGCATCCTGGGCTGTGCTCCCTCGGCAGAGGTTCTCGCAGAATGGAACCGTCGCGAGGGGGAACTGATTGAGACGACTGCCCTCGCGCGTACCGTCGCGAATCCTCCCCTGGAGCTCAACGCTCACGCCGGTGCGGCAGATGAGAGCATCGCTCAGAAGATTGCTCGGGAGGGCGCTCGAACTGTTCCCGGACGGCCGGAGCACGGTGGCAACTGCGACATCAAGAACTTGTCTCGGGGGAGCAAGGTCTATCTACCCGTCCACGTTCCTGGTGCCAAGTTTAGTGTTGGCGATTTGCACTTTTCCCGTAAGTTACCGTCTCTGATTACTCAAGTATGAGACTCACGTACTACAGAGGGCGATGGCGAGATATCATTCTGCGGCGCCATTGAGATGGCTGGCTCCATCACTATCAACTTCAAGGTCATGAAACAAGGCCAAGCGCAGCTGGGCATGAAGGGAGGCTGCTCGCCGATTTACATCCCAGGACCCGTGCAACCGCAGTTTGGTCCGGGAAGATTGGTTTACTTTGAGGTATTTCTTTCGATAGACTCCTTCATGTAGCAGGTGCTCACAATCTCAGGGGTTCTCCGTCGACGAGCATGGCAAGCAGCACTACCTCGATGCGACCATTGCCTATCGCCAGAGCTGTCTTCGCATCTTTGAGTATCTCCGACGTTTTGGATACAATGACTACCAGATCTACTTGCTGCTAGGAGCTGCTCCGATTGAAGGCCACATTGCTGGAATCGTGGACGTGAGTGCTCGCCGCTGCCGATGTACAATTTACTCCTTGTCTGACGTGACTAGATTCCCAACGTTTGCACCACCATCGGTCTGCCCATGGACATTTTCTCCTTTGACATTAGGCCTGAGGCTGCTGTGACCAAGTTCGACTTTGCGTCTTGTCCAATTTCCAAGAAGTCTTGATGCAGAAGAGAATAGTCATTTCATTATTGAATTCACCTACGAGTGCCCGTTTTAACCTCGTGTGAACTAACACTGACGAGGAGCGTAGTCGATAGAAATGTCAGTCTGGCAGAGCACCTGCGTGTTCCCATTGCTTTTACCCCTTGCCTCCCGCAAGATTGTCTCCTCACTCGCATTATCGTTCAAGTTTTCCGTGTCGCGACCCCCAGTGAAGATGCGCGTTGCCATGTTGTTGCTGCCCAAGGCGTTCTCGGCATCATGGCTTCCGAAGCGGCCCATCTTGTAGCTTCTCTGGGCGTACGAGTCGTCCGCTGAGCTGTACCCGCGCACCTTGACCCAGAGGGGGCGAAGAACTGGGATGGATGCGCAGATGGCGGAAACGAAGTTTTCGGTGCCAGAGTAGATGAGCATGTCGCTAGTATCGTCTAGAGGTTGAGCATTAGTAAAGGGCTTGCGTGTAGGGAAGCCAGGAAGCTTACAGATGTACTCTTGGAATGATCTTAGACTTGTCAGTGAGGTGGTTCGCAGGATCCCACAGACTCCAGCACTAGACAAAGTTAGCTTCAAGACAGGTCACATAACTCATTGCTAAACTCACAAGACTCCCAGGCTGAGCCCAAAGATGGCGAGTAATTTATCCTTGCGCTTCATATTTAGGTCCCAGAGAATGAAGCAGGGAGAGATGGCCAAGGTGAAGTCGATGGCAACGGCGTATGCTTCATCGTGTCAGTATACCCATCTATGCGAGACATCATCTCAAGTTCTTACCCGAAGTGGTGATGCCAACTTTGGCAAAGTCAAGCCAGCAGTTGCCTTTGACGTTGGAGTTCCAGACACTCTCAACCGGGATGCACTGGATGAAGACGGCAATAGTGCACCACGTCGCGAGCAGCGTGTTTGTCACCATACACACCCAGATAAAGACACGATCTCGGGTCTTGCGGACGATGCGCAGAATAAAGAAGGCCACGGCCGCTTTGCTGGTGGCAATATTGAAGATGCACACCCCTTGGCCAATGATTTCGTACTTCATTGCCTGGATGTAGTCTTCGGGAGGGATGTCGGCACGCTTCTGTCCCAGACCATATGTTGTGGCGACTGAGATGAGGGCTGCGTAGAGTGCGAGAAGAAGCTAGGACGTGTGAGTAAGACGGATTAAGCGAAGAAGCAGTATCAAGTACCCATGTCATGATGAGGAAGAAATCATCCAGTCCAAAACTTCGCAAAATAACCTTCCGAGTGTAGATTCGTAGCAATACAAAGGCAGCAGCCATGATGGTCTCCGTCCAAAGGGCGGCATTGACGGATGGTCCTCGTCCTCCGTATGAACCCATGGCGATGTGTACGGTTGGGAAGAAGCCGGCCTCGAGTGAATATTCGTATGAGTATAGAGAAAGAGTACGAAAAAGAAGCTTGTAGAGAGAGATGGACTCGATCAACAGCGCGGGGCCGTCAAGTTAAGTGATCGCAGTACAGAAGCCTCAAAAAACAAATAATACACTCTTTCGAGTCCTCGACGACTATGATGAGTCTGTTCACAGGTGGCAAAGCTGGGGTCGAAAGACCGAGACCAGCAGGTCCATCACTCAAAACCCCCTCTGACCCCCATACAGAATTCAACTTTCTTTTGCAGCTTACTAGGTGCAGAGAGTTAGTGGTGATGAGTAACATTAACCAGGATTTTGGAAACATGCTAAGAGCCCCTGGGATGGCGGATCACAGCTGTGGCTTGGCTGCACGAGAACGGAGTGTCCCGTGGGCGAGGTAATCACTGAGGGGGCAAGGGGGTTGGGCAACAAGCAGACTTAGACATTTCCCGTCACTTGGTAACTATCTCAGAGGCCTAGACGGTTCCCCTTCCCCAGCACACTGTAAAGATGTGCAAGGAAGGGCTGTTCACAGGAGCCATCTCCACCTCGGGAACTTGACACATCAGTATATGCACGGGACGAAAACGAAGAGGTTACCGAAACAGTTGCAGCTCCGGGCGATCAAGGAACCTTTTGGAGAGGTGAGACACTTTGCGGGCGAGACAACAAGACTAAAAGCTGGGTTTAGTAGCCGTTAAGCCTCCGGTAGTCCGGCATCCGGCGCCGTTGATAGCTAATGAGTTAGCTTGTGCTTGGCGCACGGGAGGAAACTGGCGAATTGCCATCAGATGAAGGAGTATACTTTTCTCACAAGCAGTCATTGACGATTTGCCGTGTCTCCATATCAAAGTCGAGACCAGCTATTGCTCTCGAGTCTCGACTCTTGAATGCTACGCAAATCAAGGATCAAGGGCGATGCCTCAACTGCAAAGTACCCTAAGCTGAACTACGAAAAGCAAACATGCTTTTACCCCAAACGGCAAGGTCAGCACCGGATAGCACTCGTATGCTGTTCCGAAGAATATCATATAGACACATCATATTTCAAGTCCGAAGGTGACCCGAAGCACAATTTCTTCATCACACGCAACTATTGGCAAAAGCTCAGCCCCCACGAAGCAAGGTTTGAGGATCAAACTACTGGTGTATCCAGAAGTGAATCCTGCAAAAGCAAACATCGTGGGTGGCGGAGGCAACCGTCGGCAGTACTGTAAATGCTGGACGTTGATCAAGATTAGGGCAAGGATTCGCATCCATCTTCCCTGCAGCGCAAACGGGGATTTTCGATGCAACGTCTCCGGTAAGCGAATGTCCAGACTCTTGGTGTTTATAAAAATAAGAGAAAAAAAACCTGCTCTGCCCAGACATTGCTTTTTCTCAACGTCGTAGCCACCAACAAGGTGGCGAAGCCGTCTTTGAGCACCGCTGCCCAATGAGTACATGTCCTGGGCCGCAGACTAAAAATCTGCAACGAGAAAAGAAATGCCGCCCCCTGACTATCTGTACTGGACAATTACGTTGCAGTAGGTACTAACTACTTGGTGCATTTTCTCATCACACACATGATGCAGCTGCGCGGGGGGACTCAAGGACTTCCGGGATATTGGGACAGGTCATATTTCAACGACCAACAGCTTTCGCGAGTTGTCACTACACTGATCCTTCTCCGCAAGAGGTCTAGAACGTAATCTCCTTTCAGCCACTCGTAAGATGCTTGTTACATGGCTTCGAGGTAAAAATCGAAGGAGGCGGGATAAGCGCACATATTCTTCTCAAATATGTTCCAATGCACTCGGAATTTGCAGACACTCGGAAGTTTGAGCGGGTATGTCGTAGTTTTTGAAGTTGTTCGGAAGCTAACCCATATGTCCCGGAACTTCAGCACTGTGATGAATATGAAGCATCCTGGAAAAGATCTCAGATCCCTTTGGCTCGGGTAGCATCCGGGGGCAGCAGTCGGTATGAATCCAGAACCAGGGCCCTGGCAATCACACGGGTGATCCGGGGAGCGTGGGAAGCAACTCCGATGTTGGGCCATTAAAGCACTTCACATCACATATGCGTGCTATGTTACAATACTACCTCATCAAATACAGGGAAAGCATGGCCACTCATGTAATCAGCATTCGAAGCACATATCAGCTTTCCTCTTTCCTCTTCCCATCTCTTGTTAAGTCTCTACACTGCAACTTTCCCCTCATCTTTCAATTTGCTTTTTGCCTTTCATCTAGGTTTATCCCTCCCCAAACACACCATGACAGTTGAACACTTGGCCCTCAAGGCCGTTGCTTTGGCCCTTGGCTTATTGCTTTTGCGATTCACCATTACCTACCTGAGATCTCCACTTAAGGCCTTCCCCGGCCCGTTCTGGGCAGCCTTTACCGATCTGTGGCGAGTACTGGACTATTGGAAGTGCACCCAGATCCAGTCTCACCGCGAGTTGCATGAGAAGCTAGGGCCGGCGGTGAGGATTGGTCCCAACATGATCAGTCTGAGCGACCCTGGCTTGCTGAAGACGATCTACTCTACTCGTGGCGACTACATCAAGGTCTGTGCCTTTGCAGAAACGTATTGAACAAGTATAGTCGCTGACATTTTGTTCAGAGTGACTTTTACGAGGTGGCAGACGCCGTGTCCAACGGTCACAGGATCCAAAATGTCTTTAGCACTCGCAGCTCGGCCTTCCATAACCGATACATGAAGCCGTACCAAAAGTACTTTTCCATCAATACCATTCTCGAAAAGGAACCTCTGGCGGACAAGATGGTGACATCGCTGTGTGAGCAGCTCGAAAGCCGGTTCATGAATGGTCCCGATGCGGGCAAGACTGCTCCCTTAGCAGACTGGATCGAGTACTGTGAGAGTGACCCTGTTCTTATTGACAGGGTGGAACATGGCTGACTATAGCAGGTGCTTGGGATCTTGCCTGGGAATTGACCTTCAGCGAGGACATGGGATTCCTCAAGACAGGGACAGATGTCAAGGGAATGATTCACACGGGCGAGATGATTATGCGATATCTGGGATGTGTGAGTATATTCGACGCTCATAACTCTTCAAGGTTGGTAGCTGACCAAACAGATTGGGCAATGGCCACTCCTGGACAGACTCCTGGGCAAGAACCCCTACTGTCCCATCAAGTTTGCCACGTTTGAGCATGCAGCCATGTACAGCTACCAACGGGTCATGGAACGCATCGCCAGCCAAAAGCCCAAGGCGCGCAAGGACTTTCTGGATAACTTTTTGGAGGCCAAGGCGCAATATCCTGAGATTGTCGGTGACAACGAGGTTGTCGGCTATCTCATGATGAACGTGCGTGAGGCGCATCTGCTACGCGAATGTGATATTGACGTGATGTAGGTCCTTGCCGGAGCAGACACGACTGCACTTGTCCTCAAAGCCATCATGTATCATGCTATCAGGCATCCAGCCGTGTTGGAGAAGCTGCAGGCAGAGCTGGATGCAGCAAACTTGGACTTTCCCCCAGCGTATGAGAAGACCAAGGATCTATCGTACCTCGGCGCTGTGATCAAAGAGGTTTGTCCACCACTCCTCCTTCTCTCCTCCAATTCCGAAACTGACAATCCACACAGGGCATGAGAATGCACCCTGTCATCGGTGGAATTCTCGAGCGTATCGTCCCAGCAGGCGGCCTCACCCTCCCCGACGGCCGCACCATTGCCCCCGGCACCAAGGTCGGCATCAACCCCTGGATCTCCTCGCGCAACAAGGAAGTATTTGGCCAAGACGCTGAAATCTATCGCCCCGAGAGATGGCTCCAGGCTCCAGGCGAGGCCGACGACGTGTACGCGGCCCGGCTCAAGGGCATGAAGGATGCCGACATGACGTTTGGGTCGGGCAAGCGAACCTGCGTCGGTCGGAACATGGCCATCGTGGAGATTCACAAAGTCATGACCACGTTGCTGACCCGATATGATGTAAGTTACCTTTCCCCCCCTCGATCAATCACGGTTGACACTGATAACTCGTAGATTCATCTTGATCCCACGTGCAGTGAATGGAGGCCTCGGTGGTGGTGGTTCACATTTGTTGATCACATTCAGGTCAAGCTCCAGCGTCGCCCGGATGTGCCCACTATCGATGCGATAGTGAAGGTAAAGTAAAGCCAACTTATAATCGGAATAAAGTAGAAATGGCAAGAAGTGTGGAAAGCAGAAGATGGGGTAGCGTATATATTCTCTCACAATTCATCCCATCCAAGAAATCTCCCACTACAGAATAGGAGGCAGCAATATCCTAGCCGTGGTGCTACTTCAGATCCGTACTTTGCATCGAAATATGAAAAACTTGTGTCGCGCGTCACCACCAACGATACGGTTGCGAAAAACAGCTGCGCCAGGACATGTCCTCCGTGTAATCGTCCCCCTTATACATATGAACATATTCATGTGCTATAACGGCAGGGTTGAGGATCTCATCTTGATTCGGAACTCCGCGTCTCCCTGGAGGACGACGACCGCTAAACTTGAGACTGCCCTTGAAGTCGATCCAACCTTCGAGTCCCCCGTCCCGTCTGAACAGGAGCCATCCATCCTGAGTGTCCATGGAATCGAGGATACGTCCATTGGCGTAGCGTCCACGCCAATCAATATGAATAGGCTCGTCCCTTGACCATGGTGCCGGAGCAGGAAGAAAAATGATACCCTTCACTAGCTCCAGGTCGAACTTTCCCCAAAGACCACTGCCGTTGTAACTCAGCTCCAGTCCTAGTTTTGATGCGCGGCTGGGCATGAAGTGTGCTGCAGCGGGACAATCAAGCTCGAAGAAGCCATTCCAGACGCAGCGAACTGCGCCGACACCGCGCTCAGGGCCAAGATCGCTGTGGCCGTCGTCATTGTCGGAATCGTCCATATCTTCGGAGGAATAGTCCATATCTTCAGAGGAATCGTCGACGTATTGGGAGGTGAATTCACCGCTGCAGATATCGCAGCAGTTTTTGTTGTCCTGATTGCCATCATCATCGAAACCATCATGGTCCTCGTCCTCGACGGGGCCAGAAGGCGATGCGGGAGTCGTGCGGACAGGGCCCTGCGAAGCACCGCCGCGTTGGGCACCTCGATTGGAGCTTTGCAAAGTGCTGTCTCGGCGATGCAGATACATGTCGAGTGTAGTTTGTTTCAGCGACGATGCACCGCGATCGCTGCCTTGCGCTTCGCCACCTCGATGAGCATCACCAATTTTAACCTTCTTGGAAGGTTGTGGTGCGGTGGAATTACTCGAATTGTCATTGCCAGCACAGGAAGAACAATGACAGCCCGGATCCGTATACGAATCCGAATCCGCAACTTCTTCCAAGACTTTTCGTTTAGTTCCAGCGGTCGGCTTTGGTTGGTTCCGTTCCTTCATCAGAAGCTCGTGACTTTTGATCCTATTCCATTCCCTCTTCAGCTTCCCCTTGAGCGAGGAGATGTGGTTCGGGACAATCAATTTGTATTGCTTGAGGGCATTGAAGAGGCGCATCCGAGCTTCGGATTTGGTGTTGCAAGGTTCCAGTCCATAGTGAATCAATTGAGCATTAAACCAGTCTTCTGAAAATGCTTCGATACGGCCTGAAGCAAAAAGCGTCTTGATTTCTCTTGGGCCTGCGCGACGATGACGATTGTGCCCCGACTAAGCGAGGAACTCACCCTCAACAAGGGAGAACAGGCCTTCGACGAGCGGCGCCGGGTTGACGTATGATTCTGACGCTGAGGTCGCAGGTGAGGCTTCCGTCGGAGGCATCCTGTGCACGAAGAACCTTATTTGTTGAAGAAGTGAAGAACTTGGATCGCAAGTTGACTGTTGTTCGGACAAAAAGGGAGCAATGGACGTGTCTTGTGTGTTTTCATGACATGCATCCTGGGCTCTGTATCCGGGTTGCCGGCTCAACACTCGACCGCATCCTTCAAGCCACCAATTTCCCAAGCGTGGGCTATGATATAATGTCAAGAGATGCAGCCCTATAATTGGGCTGTTAAGCTAGCTACCCTATAGTACTTTCGTTGCATAAATAACCCGGCCAACTAGTGGCCACGTAAGCGAGAAAGCATGGCTTCTTCAACACTTAATCTAATACTCAAGACGCATTACGGATATATAACATAGGTATAATAAGCCTATAATGTCACGACCCAGTACGTGACCGGACGGTCTAGCCTGACATAACTACCCCACACAATAAGTGTCCAGCTAGACAGCTTTAATATGACCTCGTTACGACGCTCACCCTCAATCCCTTGACTATTGATTGTCTATCACGAAACGTAATACTCATACCATTTGTTATTGCTCAACGGACCCAACGCCTCTAACTCCAAGTGCCAACATAAAGTACGCTCTAGTCTAACTTAGTTGGACTTAGCCGTTACACCTTCTTAGTAGTAGTTGCCTTCTTGGTGGTAGTTACCTTCTTGGTGGTAGTTGCCTTCTTGGTGGTAGTTGCTTTCTTAGTGGTAGTTGCCTTCTTAGTAGTAGTTGCTTTCTTAGTAGTAGTTGTCTTCTTAGTAGTAGTTGTCTTCTTAGTAGTAGTCGCCTTCTGAGTAGTAGTCGCCTTCTTGGTGGTAGTGGTAGTGGTAGTGGTATGGGATATGAAATCATAAATGTCCACGACCTGGTACTTTGATGTATAATTGTAGGCGACTCGGAGGCCAGCAATGTCTCCATAGCAGCTGCAGTTTGTCCAATCGTCAAAGACGGCGAACTGGGCGTTGTACTTCTGCAGGCAGATGGACGGACATGCCCCGCCCACATACCCCAGCTTGGCCAGCGCTCGCCGAGCAGGTTTGAAATTCAGCGGATAGCAAGTCGAGTAAGTGCCGACGATGGAATACGAGCCCGCGGGACAAGTAAACACACCCCAGTGCTGGGGCTGCGACGGTCTGTACACGCCGCCCGTCTCGTAGAAGTCGATGTATGTGGCGTTGTCAGAGCTGGACTTGGCTGCCGAGGGACTCGTGACGACGTCTCCGTACTCCCAGCACGCGCAGGTCTTGTTGGTGTAGAAGACGGCGGTATTCATGCCGCTGAATCCGCCGCAGAAGTTCGCACAGGCGGATACGTTGGCCTTGGTCTCGGCGGCGTAGAGGTAGTTCTGGCTTGACATGTAGAGCGAACTTGGGTCGATGCCAGCACACGTCCAGACGAGGTTGTTGTAGTTTGGCGACGTGACGTTGAGAATCCCCAGCTTTCCGCCACAGCCCCCTGGTAGGGCTGTGGCCACTCCACAGAGGAGGAGTACCGAGAGGAAAGCGTAGGACCGCATGGTGGTGCGATCACTTCGAGCAAACATGTGTTCAGGGAGGAAAACGAACCCGTTGCTTCGATATCGCGACGGGCAGCACGATGATGATATCTGTGGGAAGCGTTTATATCTTTAGCTGTTGAATTCAGGGCACATGGATAGCCAGAGACGTTGTGGTCGAAGTGCAAGGTGCGCCTTTAATAACACTTTCAAATGCCTTTTTGTCAACGTGCCTCAGCCGTTCACGAACTAGACTAGTCAGTTAAGACTTCAATAGTGTCAAGCCACACTACTCAGCTCGGCTTCCCTACGGACAAAGACAGCTTAGTGAGCTCGCCAAGCCAAAACTGATACAGTTAGGCAAAAGCGTTTGTAAACTACCCATACCAAAATGAGAGTAGAGACCCTCGATGACCAGTAGGCAGGCAACGTGGAGCCATTTCAGCCACGGGTATCTCGGCAGTGTCCATTATCATTGGGGCATGATTATGCTTACCTCTGGGACACAATCTGGTCACGAAGCTGAGCTGCCAATTTGCATTGGCCATGACTTTCACGGCGTTATATAGTTAATTGGTGCCATGTCAGCTTTTATCAAGTAAGGTTGAGTTCATACCTAGGTAAAGAAGTATGCCACGCTTTCGCTACCGTCGCCGGCAAGTTGTCATGCTCAGGCAAGCTACCCTAGAGGTGGCATAGAACTCTCAGGTAAGCTCACCAAGCCCGAAAATCAAGCAATTTCCTTCGGCCAGGTGGGTGTCTACAATGTGGTGGCTCTGTGTGTATTGAATTTAGAAGACTTGTGATCACACAACTGGTTCCGTGGTCTAGCTGGTTATGGCATCTCGCTAACACCGAGAAGGTCCCCGGTTCGAGCCCGGGCGGAATCACACTTTTTGCGCTTGTTTGCCATGTCGTCCGATTATCCTGGAGATCAATTCTTTTTGTCAATGGGAGCTTAGAGGACTGAATGCGTCTTATATCAAGTACGAAATTATAACATGACCTAAGTCGTTGATTTGATACCTCCATTCCGTCGTCACTTATATAAATAACAGTCTTGTCCGTCGAACTAGGTACCTATTAATAAACCAACCTTTGGTACCTTAACTTTACCCCTTTTACTTAAACCCCATTTTTGTGACCCGACAAAGCCATTCCATATTTTTAACCCGTGCCCTGTCTAAATTCTATCTTATCTTTCCAAATGTGAAGTTGCAAACTACTTACTTTTTCTTCAGCATCTACCTCCGATGATATACCAGCAATGTAATCATCAATATTGTAGCCGTCAGATCTTGAGCTGACTTTCTCTGTCGATGAGTTGATGTTGCTCCTTTGAAGGCGGGAAACCCATACCATATGCGGTTTCGACGCCTCTGGAGCTTCCAAGTCACTCACTCATCGCATCAAGCGTGGTTTTCAGAATTTTCAGAATCAGGTTCACACTCCTCCACTGCGTCTACAAGAACGCTGCCAGAGGGAGGAAAGTTTGAGAATAGTAGAACTGCCATGCCAAGAACGGCGATGGCCTGGGGAAACCGTTAGCTGGGTTTGGTCCTTGGTGTAAAGGCAGTCGTGGATCGAGGACTTACGGCGTTGCAGAAAAAGGTGGCATATGCTTTGCCAACCTCGGCCAAGCTGGCAAAGACGAATCCAAACAGCCCTTGTGTAGACAGTCGGGCAATATTCTCAACCAACGTAACTGCGTTGAGGGCGTCTGCCCGTTGAGACTCAGGGCACATTTGCGTGATGACGCCTTTTGCTGCGGGTGCTGACCCTGAGCCAAAGGGCAGAAGAAAGGCAGCTATTCATATTCATGTTAGCGCCGAAATGTGACTTGCCGTCGAATAACTTACCAAGATAAATGTGCCAGCGTTGAGTAGCGAATGCAGCCACTGTCGTGAGCGCTCCGTCCACGACAAGACTCCATCTCAAGAAGACGAGATCAAAATGGGAGCTGTCCGTCTCGTCTCGATGAGATGGCTCAATTGGCTCATCGACAACTTGTTCGCCTGCCGTGGCGTCAAACTCTCCCGGCGTTGTGGGCAACAGGGCGGATTGTTCATCTTCACACGACTCTTCTGCCGGTTCCGTCTGAGATTTGGAGGTAAATCGCCGGCCCCAGGAAATGATTTGGGGGAAGAGAAAAATGAGAAAGAAGCTCCTCATGAAAGCAAACTCAGCCATTAACCAACCGTTGTCGCCCTGATTGAACTCGAAGGCGGCTGTGGCGTACATTTGAATGAGGAGAGGAGCATATCCGGTAGCCAGCTGCAACAGTCAGCCTAATACGGTACGATGTCAGAAATGAGTCCTTACCACACCGAGGAAGATGCCCATGCAGAGAAAGATGACACCAAAGTGTTTTCGCGTCTTCCCGTCCGCAAGACGCAACTTTTGCGGTACGAGCACTCTCAAAGGAGCCAGGAAGCCAGAGGCACTTGTCTGGCCTGGCTTCTTGGCGTCCATCATGGACTCGGGGGCGATGTAAGGGAGAGCAAATCGAGCATAAGCTCCTGCAACAAGGAAGGAAATAAAAGCAACATCGAACGGGGCGCGGATGTCAATCTTGTCTCCAATCATTCCGCCAGCTGCTTTGCGTCAGTGAAGCAGGTTTATGGTCGAGCGATGCGACTCACCAAGATATCCAATTCCCTGGCCAAGCATAATGGCTCCTTGCAGTTTTCCAAAAAGAGCGGTCCGCTTGATGGACTCTGTGACTTCTCCAGCAATAATGTTGACCACGAGACTGAGACAATTAGCTACGGAATACCCAATTTTGATCACACCACTTACATGTATCCTACCGGTCCACCCAAGATAGTGATCAATTGGGTGCATTGGATAATCATGATACCGGCTTTTTTTCCCGCAATGACGCCGAGAATTTGAGTGGCGACTCGAATTGCCGGCACAAATGTCTGGATCATGAGGGCGACTCGAGGACCAAACTTTTTAGCCGTCCAACCGGCCACGAACAGATTCAATGTTCCTGTGCAAGTTAGATTTGTAGTTTATTTGAAACTGATGGGTGACATACCACATAGTGTTGTGCTCATCCCCAGAATACTGTATTCCATGGCTGTTCCGGCTGCAATCTCATCCCGAGTGCACCTATCACCGCTTCCGGTATAGGGCGGATGCGTATCGTAAAAGGAATCGCATTCCATGAGATGAAAGATGTAAAAGATTCAAATAGAGAGTTAATACATGTATTTCAATTGCAGTCAATTGCTCGGGACATACGGTACTTGCGTGTAGCTGAATGATAAGGTGATTAGAAACCCCGCAAAGAGAACGCGATTCTCAACGTTGAAGAGACGCCCAAGCCACGAGTGAGGGCTCTTTTTGCCATTGGCCTTTTTCGGTAAGAGCGGCGATGTCTCGTTTGTTGTCATCTTTGCGAAATAATCCCTAAAGAGGTAAAGAAGAATGAAAACGAATTGGGAACGATTGAAAGAAGTTGAAAGGAAAATGAAGTCATTCGTTGCGTGGATGAGAAATCGACCTTTTGGCACTGGCGATAACGACTCCACAATTTTTTCATGCAACGTCCGGACCGGGTCGGGCGTTCCTATCGCGGATTAGTTCGGCTGCTGGAGTGGTTATTGCCGGTGGCGGTCAAGATGTCAAGATGCCATTCGTTATGAGGGAGAGAGACGTGATACACGTCGACTCCGTCTTCGGACGCAACTGGAGAAGGTAGATGTGCCTGTTAATGGCTGTGGTGAGCTCTGGTGAGATGGTGATAGTAGTTGGTATGGGTGACAGCCCAATTACGAATTGTATCATGACTAAAGCCATGTAGTACTGTTATCAATTGCGATTGATTTACCAAAGCAGCTCGAATCGCATGTGAATGAGGGGCATAGTGCATGGATGTTGGGTTGTAATCATGTCGTTTTGGAACTGGGCAGAGACGGACTCTCCCATCAACTTGTGAACTGGTTCAAGAGACAAAATGTTCTAACTGTATATCGTGTATCGCACTGGTTAATCATTTAACTAATTCAGTGTCTGCTCCTCCTTCTTTTGGTCTACAAGGAACTGCAACATTGGTCCTTTAGGGCAGTCTTCCCGCTCCAACACAATTTCTACCATCCGCAACTCGCGACCTTTGTTCAGACCGTCATGATCCAGCACCTCCTTCAGCTCTCCCCACGTTCTCGCTGTTCCAGTATAAGTACTCTCCTTGGCTCCAAAGAAGCATGGTGCCTTGAGATACCGCCAACGCGAAATGTCATTATACTCCTGTTTCCGCCCGTGGATTGCGCGCTCAATTGTGTATCCGTCATTATTGATGACAAAAATAACCACATTGAGCTTATGACGGATGATGGTGGCAATCTCTTGGGCTGTCATTTGGAAACTTCCGTCGCCGATGAACAGAACTGTCTTGGCATTTGAGATGTCATGATAATTTGACGATTCGATCAGTTCTTGTTGTGCCAGCGCTGCTCCCTGTGCCGCAGGAAGCATATAACCAATCGATAGCCAGGTGACAGGTGTAAACAGTCGGCTATGAAGGGGAAGCGGCATTTCTCGCACACCGTAGCCTGAGCTGCCGGTTTCGCCAAGAACAATGTCACCAGGCTTGATGAAATTCCCTAGGACACGCCATAAATATTCTTGTGCAAGAGGTTCATGTGCAGGCATGTCTGAAACCTGGATCAAGGAATCGCGAGGCAGGTCCGGGTAAGGGTCGTATGACGCGATACGAGCAGTATCCAAATCACTGGCGAGGCGGGACGTAACGTGCCTGGCAGACACATCGCGGAAGACTTGTTTGCCGATTTGAATTCCCCTTTGGGCGAAAAGGATAGCGGCCTCGTCCTTTGCGATCGTAGAGTAAGAGTAAGTATTGCTTGAGCTGAAATGGGGTCCAAAGTAAAGGATTAAATCCGCATTCTGAACAAAAGCCTGGGTCTTGCGGTCCGCAAAGCTTCCACTGTAGACTCCATGAAAATTGGGTAATGTCTCATTTGTAAGGCTTTTCCCATATGGCGTCGTCCATGTAGGCCAGCCAGTGGACTTGATGAGAGCTTGGACGCTTTCCCGGATCCCGAGTGGTCTTGTTTCGCCATCAATAACAACGATGGGCTGCTTGGCGCTGTAGATTCGGTTCAAAGTCTTTCGGAAAACCTCGTCTTGGTCACCATCAGGCTCTCCATCCGGGATTCTTACGGGTGTTTGGAGTCGGGCTGATGACACTTGTTTAGTCACCATATCCACGGGGATCTCGATATAGACTGGCCGACTATACAATAAGCATTGCCTCAGAACGTCGTCAATCTGCTCTGCGCTGGTGCGTGGATCATTGAGGCAAGCTTGAGCTACTGTAATGTGCGCATGCATTGCTGCAAATCGACGATACTCGCCATCGTTGAACGTGTGATGAATTAGAAGACGATTCTCTTGAGACGATCTAGGCGGAATGCCAACAATATGGACAACTGGGGCGAATTCAGTGTAAGCCCCGGCAATAGCATTAATAGCGGAGAGTTCGCCGACCCCAAATGTCGTGATGATGGCTGCGAGGCCCTTGATCCTAGCATACCCATCGGCGGCATATGCGGCATTGAGCTCGTTGGCGTTGCCAACCCACCGCAGCCCTGAGGGCTGAACGTAGTCCAGGAGGTCGAGATTATAGTCTCCAGGAACGCCATGAATAGAGCCAAGTCCCAATTGACGCAAACGTGTGAAGAGATATTCTGCAAGTTTGAGAGAAGCCATGGCGACCTAACTGCACGAATATCTAGCTGAGTGTGATCAGGTTGGGAGCAAAGGATGATGGGTGAAGGAAGTACAATGTCAGACAAGGCGTGTGGTTTATTCTTAGCAATTCAATAAGACAGTTCGCGAATTTAACATGGAAATAAAACATCGAGAGAGTTTGCACGTGTCATGCAATCGCCATTACTTGCCCTCATTTCGAGATTCTTGCAATTTGCCAGACGCTTGTCCGAACTCCGAGACTCAATAACTGAGCACCAAGACACTACGCCGGGACTCCGAACCCCACAACTCTTCGGGACTCAACACGCCGAAGCCCCTGTCGCTACTCCGATTTGTTCAAGGGAGCCAGTTGAAGGACAGAAGATTGATCATTGGAGCAGACAGGCAGCATGGGAGGTATTTCAGTATTGCCGTACCAGGTTGAAAACGTAAGATATCTCCTCTCTCCCCGTTATCAATACAAATTTTGAAGTTCTCGTCTTACTTTACGAGACTTGTTTTTGCCTTTGTTCTTCCACATATTTCAAATTCTCCTCGTGTCTTCACTTGCCAAAATGTTGCGAAGCAAGCTCGCCCAGATCGAGCAAACCCGGGCAGCGTCCCGACCTCTGCCCGCTGGAAGTGCCCCTCTCACGAGTTCAAACAGCTTCAAGATGCAAAAGTTTAGCTCTAAAGCAAAGGCAACGGCTTCTCCTCGGTTCAGCAAAGAGGCTGGAAATCTAAAAGTTTCGCCCCTAAAAGCGGCACAAAGAGACCACAGCCATCCTGATATGGTATCTCTCGGGACTGCTCGACCATCACCACAGTACTTCCCCTGGGAATCGATGCAACTGAAATGTCCCGACAGCGAATCCCCAGGATTGGAAATTCCCCTCGGCTCTGGTCTCTCCATGGGGAGCACTAGAGGGGAAGCCGAGTACGATCTCGCAATTGCCATGAACTATGGTTATTCTGCGGGATCGCCTCAAGTTCTCCGCTATCTCACTGAGCATGTGGAATTGATCCATGATCCCCCCTACGAAGACTGGGAGATTAGTTTGACATGCGGTACGACTTCTGGGCTCGAAATTGCGTTGCGCCTCTTCTGCGACCCTGGAGATACTATACTTATCGAGAGCCAGGCGTATGCAGGCACTGTTGTTTGTGCTCGTTCCCAAGGCCTGCGCTCGCAGACCGTCGAGTTGGACGAGCAAGGTCTGATCCCAGAAGACCTTGATCACAAGTTGAGCAATTGGGACCCGGCCAAGGGCGCCAAGCCGACTGTTCTATACACAATCCCCAGCGGCCAAAACCCAACTGGCACGACTCAGGGCCTTGAACGACGCAAGGAGATTTATAAGGTCGCAGAGAAGCACGACATTTACATCTTGGAGGATGATCCTTACTACTTCATCCACCTGGGTGCAGCCTCATCTTCCAACCCGTCGTCCATCAGGTCTGCTTCAAACCCTTCAGATCTCTCTGACTTGGATGATTACTTGGGCAAATTGCCAGTTTCCTATCTATCACTTGATACATCTGGTCGAGTTCTCCGCATGGACTCAACCTCGAAAATCTTGGCGCCTGGCTTACGTGCAGGATGGGTGACAGCTACCTCCCGGGTCATTGAGAAGTTTATCGCTCTCACCGAAGTTGGTGCTTTGTGCCCAAGCGGCCCTACACAAGTCATGCTTTATAAGCTATTGGATACGACCTGGGGGCACACTGGCTTTATTCGCTGGCTCAAGAATCTATCTGCCCAGTACCGCCGCAGACGCGATATTATGGTACAGTCAGCCAAGACGCATCTCCCTTCAGACTGTATCTGGAAGGTACCCGAGGTTGGCATGTTCTTCTGGATTGAGCTTGACTTGTCCAAGTTGAGTTCCCTCACGCAGCACATTGACAACCATGAACCGTGGAAGACATATCTTGATATTGAAGAGGCAATATTTAGTCAAGCTCAAGACAACGGAGTTCTGGTCAGTAGAGGTAGCTGGTTCATGAGTGATGTGACAGAGATGCGTAGTGTCGGATTTCGCTTGACCTTTGCTGCCGCCCCTGAAGAAAAGATTGACCGGGCGGTAGCAAGGTTCGGATCTGCGCTTCGAGTACACTTGGAGAAGAAGAAGAATGGTTTCACATCAATTCCGGTGGGAGCGTTGGAAAAGTCCGAGATGGAATCAGCCCCCATCAAGACAGACGTCCCAAAGGAAGCTGGGCCGCTCAAGGCGTAGGTCTATTAGATTCAGTCATCCGTTCAGCTAGTTTCATCGATTGCTTATTCAATGATATTCGGTAACCTCTAATTGCGACGGTTTTTATCAGCAGGGATACTCTACAGTCTTACAAGTTACATCCTATGAACTAAAGATGAGTATTGTAGTTTAACGTCGACACACTTTATCGCTTGAGCCATGCCGTCACTTTATCTCTTCGAATAAAACCCCGATGAGTTGGACCAAGATATCCAAAGTGATTGTGAACGAGAACAGATGGTATCCTATCTCAGCATAATACCTGTCTTACTGTAACAACTGCTTTACCCGTAGAAGGAGATTCGGCTCACAAGGAGCGGAGGAGACTATTGCCCGATGCGTAGACGTGGAGTGACCTCTGTGTGAAAACCAGATCCGGAGTCGGGCTAACCGGACATGCGTACATAATGAGAAAGAGGGCGACTTTGCCCGGCCGCTGTGGTGGCATTTAGATGTGGGTGGGCACAGAGGGGAATCATGGGAAAATGCCCATTTGGCTCACCTGCTCCGGCCAATCGCGCTACTCGAATCTTGCAGCATAGCATCTCATTAGTTATTTATTGTCGCGGGCGCGCGTCATTATGGCTACCTACCTGGATGATGTGGCAATGCCCCACGTGATAGCACCAATATTACATACGTGCTGACTGTGTTTTTAGTCTTGAAGATAGTGATGCGATTCGCTTGATAAGTTTTGAGGCCTGCTGCATATGTACCTAATATCACACATTTGCCTGCGCTACTAAACCCAAATTGGGACAGCAGCAACTTCGTGATTACTGTGCATATCGTATCATTATGACGAGAACCTCCGGTTGGCAAGTAGTGTGAGTAGCTAGCCTTTGTTGCAAGGACTTGCTAGGCGAAAACCTGCCTGTTATCTCACCGTAAAATTCGATTGAGCAGGCTTTGATCACTCTGAGCGTTCTTGCCACCCACCAGAAGTATCGTCCTCATGACGGCTTCCAACGATGCAGGCTGTTTTGCCGCTTTGCGGTCATGCTTCGAGGCAAGGAAGAAAGCCTCTCCTGGGACACAGGGTTCTTCGCCTCCTACGGCGGATGTCACCAATTCAGCTGCCTCGAGTTCTCGCGCCGAGTCCAACCTTCTTGATACTCCGAACTTGGGACCGGACGAAGATTTATCCAATGACCGTGACGGCAAATCCAACTCTACCGACATCTGGCTCGAGGCTTATCAAAAAGTGAGCCCTGAGATTCGGGGCTGGATTGGGGCTGTCTCTCAAGGTGCGAGCGACAAACAACAAACTGAAAAACTAGTGAACATCGTCAGGGAGGCAAAAGAGCGGTATGAGAATGAAACCCATGAGTTAATAGTCGGTAACCGCAAGATCATATGGCGAGATTATGCAGAGCGCGTGATAAGCTGGGCGATAACGATTGGAGACATCGCCATTCAATTTGCGCCCGCGCCATCGCCAGTGGTTTGGTCAGCTCTCAAAGTTCTCCTCAAGGTAGATACGAGTTATTTAATGCTTTTACTTCAGTACTGACGCAAATGGCAGGCCAACGTTAGCCAATGTGAAGATCTTACCGCCATTTTCGCATGCGCGGACAAAGTCTTATGTTACGTTAGACTTGGTAAGATATACGAGATTGTGTTCTTTGATGATGCTTCCTGCAATGCCACTGGCAATCCCCTATCAGAAGGACTACGACAGTTGCGGCAATCCCTTCTTTCTTTATACATTAAGTCATTAGAGCTGCTAGCATATGCTGGCAAACGATTAAAGTAGGGATCAGGAAGACAGTTTCATGATGCACTGGTTCGTGGTGGAGGAAACCAGAAGCCGATATCGGACCTGTCTGAGGCCGAACAAGGGGTATCCTGGGTAGCTCAAGCCTGTGAGGTCGCCCGTGGCCATTCTGTCGCTGAAAGGCATCAGAAACTATTGCAGAGTCTCAGTGAACCACTGAGACGTATTGACGACTATGTTCGAGAACTCTTTCAACAAGCGGAGGCCAATCAACTCCATGAGACAATGGAATATATAAGCCGCCTCTCATATGGAGACATTCACATTGGCAAGAGCGGGAGCAGAACCTCAGGGACGTGTGAGTGGTTGTTAGAACGCTCTGCATTTCTGGAGTGGGAAAATGCTAGTTGGTCTTCGATTCTATGGCTTCACGGTCAGGGTAGGTTGCATTCCCCCTGGGTGTGATCAGTTTGACTGGTAAATGCAGATGGACTAACTCTTTTTTCCTACAGTTGGCGCAGGGAAATCCTTCCTTGCTTCCAAGGTTATTGATCGCTTTCTGTTCAGCAATTACTCTACGGGAGAACCGAGGTGTAAGCATGATGAGGGTTTCGCATATTTCTACTGCAGCCGTTCAGTTCCGGAGCTTCAGGATCCGAATTCTATCCTACGGTGCTATGTTCGCCAACTCGCGACGGTACCTCGCCACCAAACTATGATCCATAAGCAGCTCATGGACCTTTGTGAGGCGGCAGAAAAAGCCAAATGAGGTTTGACCTTAGCCGAGTTCAAGACTCAGTTGATCCGATTCGCAAATACCTACCCCCGAACCACCCTGTTATTAGATGGTCTGGACGAGTGCAGCTTGGAAGCGAGACGTGATATCATCTTGGCTTTTCGCCAGCTTGTCGAGCAGGCTGATCGCCCTGTCAAAATCTTCATTTCGAGCCGCGAGGAAGTCAACATCAAGGCTCAGTTAGACTACCAGGACCCTATCAAGATCGACGCCACCGATAACAAGGATGACATCGAGAGGTACATTGACGAAAAAATCGCACAAGTTGGCGTGGTGTGGGACTCGATAAACGAAAGCCTTCGATTGAAGGTTAAGGAGACCATTGTGCGCGAGAGCAACGGAATGTAAGTTGTCGAGCGACACTTATCCACCTTAAGATCCTTTATATATCAAGTACCTAAGCTTATAGTTGAGTAGGTTTAGATGGGCCTATCTCCAATGGGAAGAACTCAAATCCCTCACTACTCCTGAAGATGTTTCTGGGCGGCTCAAGCAGCTCCCCAAAGGTTTGACACAAGCATACCACGAAATATACTCCAGGAACACAGACTTTGAGAAGATCATCCTTCAGAGGGTGGTGAAATGGGTCAGGCATTCTCGAAAGCCATTATCCAGCCAAGAGCTTCTTTCAGCAATCCGGTTGGACATCCAGGCTGGAAAGAATGGCCAATATGCCGGAGCAGTGGAAGAAGATCTGTGCTTGACAAGTGACCTGAGTGAGCGAACTCTTGAAGTCATCTGCCGCCAATTGATTGTCAAAGACTCACAGCTCAATACTTGGAAATTCCCTCATGCATCAGTCATCGAGTATTTTGAGGACGAGCACAAGGCCTGGATGGAGAAAGCTCCTGAGGATATTGCGATATTGATGCTTCTTTGCTTGACCAAGCGCTACTCGAAACGTTCACCACCTGAAACACGCGAAGCGAATTCCGTTACTGATGAAATAATTGATCAATCTGATCCTCTACATGCCGGAAATCCACTGCAGATCTACATCATGGATAATTGGCCCAGACATGTGACGGATATCCCAGATCCCAACAGGCAAGCGCCAAGATTGCAACATATCCTCAAACGCTTCCTGGAAGTCGGAGTGCCTGGACAGCAATCCAGTGAACAATACAGTGAACAATACCAGGCATGGGTAGCGGAAATCGGCTCCTTGAGAAGGAGGAATTTCACGTACAAGCAGATCGAGCATCTATCTCCAGCATGCCATTCAACTTTCGCAATTTGTGTTTTTGGCTTTCATATTGTACTGGAAGGCTGGTGGGATCAGAACATTGACGTCTTGCAAATCAACGATGACGGGCTAGATTTGCTGGCTATCACAGCGGCACACGGTCACACCGACCTTTGCTCGAAGCTCATCGAGTTGAGAAGCGACATGAATCGAGCCCTCAAGCGTTCTGACGGTGCCACCACATGTGCGTTAAATGAGGCTATACTTGGTGGGTGGTATGAAACAACCGAGCTACTCCTCTCCAAAGGCGCAGATCCAAACCTCCTCACTGAGCCCTGTTCTCTCTCCGAGGCCGTTGACGCTGGAATCAGTTTTGTTCGATTGCTTCTTGAAAAAAGGGCAGATCCCAACCAGAAAAGCACTGCGGATGACAGGATTGGATGTGCTCTATCGACTGCTGGTTATACGGATCTTGTCGACATAGCTACACTTCTCATTGAGAAAGGGGCAAATGTGAACCTTGATGTTAAGTGCGGTGAGTATGGCAGTCCCTTGGCTGCGGCGGCGTACGGAGGTGGAATAAATTGTGTGACGCTTCTTGTAAGTCATGGGGCGGATGTGAATGCTCCCTTAAAGACAG
>JALNIO010000529.1:0-87168 GCA_023509875.1 Rugonectria rugulosa
GAATGCTTGAATATAGGATAGGCAAAAAAAGGTATTCGTAGATATCAGTATCGAATGGTACATATTTTGCTCTTATAGAGCAGGTAGGCCAGGAATAAGGACCCTAGTACTGTTTGCGAGATTGAGCGAGAAAACAAACTCTTCTACAGCTAATTTTGGTAGCAGGAAGCCTTCCCATGTTGCCAATCCATGACATCCAGGTTAGGGTATGGATACCCAGTCAGCTCAATCAAATCAGCCAGAGGACTAACTTGTCCATGAGTCGGGAACACACTAAGGTAATAATTAGTATTCGAGGTTACATCCTCAACATGAACAAACTCACATAGCCTTGTCAGTCAGATCATCGGCAAGAACCTGGTCTAGCCACTGACGCATGAGTGCTTGGTCCGACTGACCAGGGTCAACGCCAGCTTGCCAGGCATCCGCCTCCACAGCAATGACAGACGAATTGTCATTGGGGCATCTGTCGGTAATGACAGCATATGTCCAGTCTGAAGAGTGGGTTGCTTGCTCTTGCCACATGAACCACGCTTGGATGTTGTCATTCCGATAAACAAAGGGGTGGGATTCACTATCCTCAATTAGCCTGGTTCTTACAGAACGTTTGTGGCATACCGTACTTGAATGTAGCAAAGGTCACATTGGGGATCGTCGACCAGTATGGGACTGCCATCTCCGGGATAATAAGTTTAGCACCAATGGCGACGTAGTCAAAGGCACCTCCGCTGTGATCCCGATGGTGATGGGTAGGCTAGATGACCCGTCAGTTGAAGGTTTTCTCTTCATATTTCTTTACTCACCCAAACATGAGTAATGGGCTTGTTGAGTTTCTCCCTCACCCACTGAATAACTATCTTGGACCACTGAGGGGGGGCGTCGCAAATGAAAACCTCATTGTCAAACTCAATGATCATCTGCTTGACGCCAAATGTGTCATTGTCGAACCGAAGCCAATGTACAAATGGGAGATTTTCGACAGGCGTATCGACCATGAGATCATTGACGGTAGTGGTCTTTAGTCCAGAGCCTAAGGTATTCGCATTGAACTCTCCAACAACTGCACGAGAGATGTTGTGCAGCTGCTTTGGAGGTGACTTCAGTGAAAAGCTTTCTTTTTCTGGAATACCGCCAAAGAAGTCTGATGGAAACTTTGGATTAATAAGAACCTTTTCTACAATGAAGTCCTCCAGGGGAGCATTGAGAGGCTGAGATGTGGCGTTGTAGACGGTCTGAATGCCGCGTGGAAACAGGATACCGTGGACAGACTTGTAGTCAGTGAGATACAAGTCGCTGGTGGACTCGCCATAAACGGGATGATCCTCCCAGGTGCGGACAATGTAAGAAATCTTGGTCTTGGCGTGCATAATAACGGTAATATCCCGAGATGAGTCGCGCACTGGATTGTTAGTCTCACATCAAGTGGCACCACGGAGGGACGCTTGAGCTTACCAGCAAGCATCTGAATGCCATTGATGCCAACATAGAGGCTTGAAAGGTGATGGCTATTTTTCAGCTGTGACAATTAAACATGAGCGACTCTAGTTCCGAACTGTGGCACCAGCGATGATGATGATACTCACGTTAAGAAGGAGATGGGGAGACAGCATTTCGCCATGAAGAACCAGATAATCAGTGAGGGCAGCTGTCGAATTGTCAGTGAATATCCCCCACTCTCCAACCAAGCGACAGCGTCATACAATCGGCGTATCCCGAAGCAATGTCCGTAGGTAGCCAAATTTGATCGTTTCTCTTGACATAGCAAGCAGAGCCGTCACCTCCTCCCCGAACAACAAGAGAGAAGTCGAATGGGTCGAGTTTTGGCGACCCCCAAGTCCAATAATCTGAGCAGAACGTCAATAAGCATTTTCTTTTTCATAGTAAATGTCATGGAACTTGCCAGATGGAACAAAGCGACGATCAATACGCTGCTCCAGCTCGGTGGAGGATAGATCGAATGAAATGTTCTGCGAGCCAGAAATAGCTACAGCAATGTCTGCTCTGTTGAAGTCATAGCTCTGCATCAAGCTGCGAGAGCGGAAAATGCTTTGAGAGTTAGTTTGTAGGTTGATCAAATCTGCGATTGGATCACTTACTTTGGTGCCTGATACGTAACACCCGTGAGTTTCTTGACTGCATGCTCACCACCGAGAGCATCAAGGGCCTCGTTGAGGATTGTTTCTGGGCGCGGCAAGTCATTGCGTAAGGCAGTTGCATTTGCTAGTGACAACAGCGACACAGTAACTGCAAAGAATCGATGACTATCCATTGGGGATCGCCAAGTGAAGATTGTAGTATGATTGCTTGTTGAGACTCGGTGTTTAGATGGTGGTGATTGACTTTGAAGAATTCTCCTCGACAGGTGGACCTTGAAGACTTATATAATTCTTCATTGAAGTCGATTCTTACCCCCAGGAACTGGTTGTAGCATCGCCGGGAGTTAGAAATGTCCCATCGCCTGCGTTTGCTGACGACAAGGTGGCTGGGTGAACACCAGCATGCTAAGGCTCTCGGCCCCGTCCTCGCAGCGTGGATAGCTTCATTGCAAACGGGGCCAATGGTTCACAGCCGGTTTCTTCGGCCCGTCAGCGCTAGCTGCGATCTTCATTAACAATAAGCTTAATTTCACTAAATATTCGGGAGCGGTAGGAAACAAAGTCCCGCTCCGAAGAGTCCACCACGGAGCGGCTTGTAGCTTGGGTCGCAATCCGGGTGGATGATACGAGGCGAGATCCAGTCCAGAACGACCCGTCTTCATCTTGCGTATTCAAACTAGGCAACTATTTACTTTCAAATTCAAAGCTGCGATACTATTTACCTCGCGGCTTAACTGCAATGCTGGCAAAATACCTGGACAGCCTCCTTCAGTGCTTCTTGTTCTTTCTTTCCTCCACCTCCAAACTCCAAGCATAGAAATACTTTCCGTCCAGCGTGTCCACGTATGCGTGAGCTTCTTCATGGACTCCCGAGAGCAGAAGTGAACACTGATGCCATCCTCTGGCCACCGTCTCGGCTCGCTTTCCATCGGGAAGACGACAAGTGTACATTTTCGTACCTTTCTTCAAATAGTGCTTCTTCACCGTGACTTCCTTCCAGTTGCCGGCGCCAAAAGATACTCCTTCCACAACAGGCGGTTCATTCTTGGTCTCCTCGTTCTGGACTGAAGGGTCGTATTTCTGCAGGATTCCCCCGGATTCCACATTATCGACGACCTGGTGGTATTTCTGTACGATGGAATCACGGGCGGTCGGGTTCACCCAAGCCGTCGCTGAGATTTCGACTTTGGGGACGGTAGGTTGGTTACAGAGAGTGCATATCCTGTCCGTGAAGGTTTGTTGGCCACAGTAACCGCATGTAGCCCAGATGGGAGATTGGGCGACCTTTGCGGAAAATCGCACGAGTTGGTTTTTGCCCTGCAGTGCTGACATGATCCGCTGCGATCGTCGAGGTGACAGGGAAATGTGGACTTTGGCGACAAGAGTTGGAGATGAGACTCAGAATCAACGAGCCCCAGCAACGGAAGAATTCGGATGGATTCGGATATAGATAGGGAAGTAGAACAAGGTTTGGGATTTGTGCCTGCAGGGGGAGATGGTTGAGCGGTTGAAATGAATGATAGATGGAATCGGGGTGGTGGCAAAACCACGCGACACGCACTTGAAAATGGGAAGAGAAGCCATCTTTACCAGCGTCGCCACGTACCCGATCATATATGCCACGTAGGCCATGTGACAGCCACGTCAGATGGTAGTTGAGTGAAACAGTGCATGTCTATTGGCACATTCGATGATACGGTCGCGTTGGGCTTACGGCGTGTGAGTGGGCGCAGACTGGCCCATCTGTGAGCGTCGGCTTGCGGGGTAGTCTGCAGCTGAGTGCTCCCTCAACAGTGGGGGAAGAGACCGAGAAGGATCTGGCTGGGCTGTGATGGATGCCGGTACTGCGTTCAGTGTTCAGCGACAGCATGGCGTGTCTTGATAAGGACCAGTCCCTGATTTTAGCACTCGATACCGATGCATCTGACAGTCCGCATACTATTTAGGGGGTTGAAATGGACAGAGGAGTCATGGAAACACCATGGAAGGTACCAACTGTACTGGACTCAACACCTTTAGGTACTTGGTTGGCACTGGGGTGGGTTCTACAATACGCCCACGCGTTGCGGACTCGATGTAGATACGAAGAAGCCTGAGAACAATGGTAGAATGGAGGTCCCCTGGCAGTTTATGTTTTCGGTACTAAATGAGCTGATCTTCCTCCAAAGAATTTGAGAAATGCAATGCTAGTATCACTTCAGTGATGCGCAAACTCTTCTGGCGTCAGCAACTTGTCGCGTTGGGCTCTCTAGATAAGATAGTCAAAGTACCTGACACCAAAACGGGTTCTTGCATTACAACCAACAAAAAGCTACTTTATGCAATTGCATTTGGAATTTTTTAGGACAGACCGCTGGCTAATTCGGCTTCTATAGAAGAGGCAATCAGGTGAAAAATAATGGTGAAAGTATCGATATTTGGAAAGCTCACGCTATCCCGCCTTCTTGCAAGCTGATTAATAGATCCGTCTCAGCAGCAAGAGAACAATTAAATGCTACGATAGTGGCAATGGCGCCTTATTCTGGAGTCCGATGCCCAAAGAGATCTCAATCCAAGTTCTATTCCAACTCTTTTCTGACATCAACTGAGTTCTGGACGCTCAAGCTTAGACTTCGACGTCAAGATATTTACGCCAAGAGTCAGTTTCTTCAGCGCAGTATTGTAGCACAGCTTGCTCCCTGCCTGCATCTAGGCCAATTTAGGAGCTTTGAGGCCTAGAAAGAGCAGAACTTTTGACACATATCGACATCATTATCTAGGCTACAATAACAATAGTGCTGCTTTAGCTCACATAGTTTTCAGGCCGTTGTCAATTCTTTTCACTTAAGTGCATCTTAAAGGGGATGAAGTTATTCGCAAATTGAACAATTCATAGCAGCTCTTAAACATGCTTACTCAGTGATGACCGAACAACTGCGGCTGAATCATGCAGAGGTGCCTTAGGAAGGCAATGCTGACGAGCTGACGTGCCTAACATCAATTTTCAACCATCACCAACTATCATCAAACGTGCAACCCGCCCATCCTTACGTCAAGTCTGCTGTATTGCAACCGCTCATGATGTCTTTCAATCCTTTTGCGCCCCTGAGTAGGGTCAGTCGAGACGACTGCAATGACGCAGAGAGGCCGCAGCCGCGTATCGTCGACCCTCCTGACAATCCGGTACACAACCTGGTCATTTTTGACACCGTTTCTCGTCCTCAAGTCTTTCATCACAATCTGATCAACTTCCTTGGCACGCTCCAGATTGTGAACTTGCACACTGTGCCAGTGAGCATACAGAACAACTTGGAGAGCATCGGACGTGGTGCAACCGCCAAGATTCGACAATCATTGCTAACCAGGGAAATGAGCATCTCGTTCAAGCACGTCCACCCCGAAAACTTTTCTGAAGAACTTCGGCAGTACGGCGAGGAAGCAGCTCAGGCCCGGGCTTGGCATTCGCTCATGTGCGAGGTCGGCTCTCTCTTTATGGTTCATCCCAACGTCGTACGGCTTTTGGGTACGGCGTGGGAAGTTCGGAGCAGTGGCGAGGTTTGGCCGGTATTAGTATTCAAGAAGGCACCGCACGGTGACTTGGCCAGCTTTCTCGAGTCTCACCGCGGGATAGTCTCTTGGGAAAGTCGCCTTGACCTTGTTGTGGGTGTAGCAAGAGCAATTGACTACATGCATTCAGCGAGTGAGTTGTTCTACGACTGATTTTGGCTACCCAGAACTAACATCGAGGAACCTTTTCAAGGCCTTGTCCATGGCGATATCAATATCCGCAACGTATTGGTCTTCGAGGATGAACAAGGTCAATACACGGCAAGAGTCACAGACTTTGGCTACTCTAGTATGGCGGGAGACACGACTCTCGTCACATTGCCTATCACGGGGTACTGGACACACCCTGATAGGTATCACCACGGCTGCCCCATGAAAATCGCCAAGAAAATCGATGTGTATTCTCTTGGCATGCTCATAATGCACGTGTTTCTCTATGATCTTGACTGTTTCCCGAGCGGCCTGGAGATCCGTTCTCGGCAGAACAAGGGAGAAATGATGCAACTTGCCATTGAGCTGGTGCACAAGGCAGATTTCTCTGAGCCTCGGAAAGGCCTGCTGGGGAAGCTATTGGGCTTCACGCTTATCCACGAGCACGAAATGAGGGCTTCCTCCAACGAGGTGCTCACCTTGTTGCACAGCGATGCACAACTTCAGAGGTATCCCTTTCCGCAAATTGATATGGATTTTAATATCGAGTGGCATACCACACGCTTTCAGGTGAGAAGCAGTTTTCTTGCATAGAGGCTTTAGCTGACAATCACGCAGATTGCTCCTGAGGCTTTCGCCCTGTCATTTGCTGACTATCGCGTTCGATCTACCATCGTCAACTCCTTCCTGGACCTCCTCCAGCAAGCACCCGACTCAGTTGAGTATAAATCCAACGCTACCTTGCAGCTCGCTGTATGCTTCAACTTGGGCTTTGGAGTTGAGCGAAATGAGGAGAAGTCACGGGACTTCTTGAAGATGGGGGGTCACGACTCCAACGCTCTTGACGCCGAGTTGGAGATATTGAACAGCCATTGCCACTTTCGCCTGGATAAAGAATTTGACGATCTGTGGGCTGGAGGGTTATTGATGGGATCGTATCACGCTGCGGACTATCGCAGCAATCCACTTCAGCCAGGGTCAGCACCTCTTGTTGTTGAATGCGAAACGCACGAAAGGGAGCTGAAGGACGTTTCAACTGTGCTTGGCCGAGGTCATCCACTCGTAATGAGCTTGAAATCGATTTTGGCCTGTCTGTTGCATGCCAAAGGGGAATTACGTTACGCGGCAACCCTGTTCGAGGAGTTACTCGCGGACAAAGAGGAGGCCGGCCTTTCCACCCATGAAACGGTGCAAAACCTGAGTATTGTCTACGGCGACCTCGCCCAGTACGAAAAAGCCATCCCGTTGCAGAATGGGTTGTGCGAAGCTTATGCTGTAGAGCTGGGTGAGACACACCCTCACTATCTGGAGAGCAGAGCTTTTTTGGCTTTGCTATACTTCGACACGGCACAATATGAAACTGCAGAGGAAATTACGACGGTCATTCGAAGAAGTCTCATCGATCTACGTGGCGAGGAACATCCAGCGACACTCGAACAAACTGGGACACTGAGCCGCATTCACTACGAGCAAGAACTTTTGGATCTTGCGGAAGAGGAGATTACTGAGGTTATTGAGATTCAAACTAAAATACTGGGAGAAAACCATCCCGATACGCTGCGGAGCAAATTGCATCGGGCTGCTGTAAAAGCTGATCTTGGAGATAACGCAAATTCGGCGGAGAGCGAGCGTAGTGTACTGGAGGCTTACAAGCTCTTACTTGGGGGGGACCACCCAGATACCATCTCCTGCAAGTCCAGCCTCAGCCATACGTACGCTGAGGAAGGTCGATGGAATGAAGCAGCCAAGTTGGTTGACGAGGCTATCGATGATAGTCGCCGAGTTCTGGGGCCAAATCACCCCGCTACATTTGACGCCGAGTCAGTCCGCCTGATGACACTCAACCAAGCGAGCAAGTTCTCTCAGGTTGCCGAACTGGGTGCGGAGGTTTTCGATCGTGCTGTGTCCACCCTTGGCAGAAAACACGTTGCGGTTGCGACTATCCTCTTACGTACAGGACAGGCTTACCTCGGCTTGGAGAGATACGATGAAGCCGAAAGATTCTTGACCCAGGCACTGGAGATTGCAAGTGAGGTATATGGCGAGGGCCATTCATTCTCTCTTGAGATACAGGGTCAGCTCATTTACCTCTACAGTGATCGCGGGGAAGAACAACAAGCTATGGGCATGCAAGAAGCACTTGTGGCAAAATATGTCGAGCGTTTTGGTGCTGACCACCCCGATACACTTGTACAGAGGTCGAATCTTGCCTCATTTTACTGGGAGTTGGATAATTTTGTGAAGGCCAAGGAGATGGAGCTTGATGTCCTTGAGGCAAGCAAGAGGACGAACGGCCTGGAGCATCCTGTTACCCTGACAATGATGACGCGATTGGCGACGACTTTGGTCGCCATGCATGAATGGGATGCTGCCCTTGAATACGCAGAACCAGCAATGGACCTAAGTAACAAATACAAAGGCCGAGATCACACAGAGACATTGGAAGCAATGTTTCAAGTAGCTTGTATATATAATGGGCAGGGACGGATTAACGAGGCGCGGGAGCGTCTTCAATCTGTGATTGAGCTCCAAGATGAGCACCTTGATGATGATCATTGGATGATTGAAAGGAGCAGGTCATTTCTGAAGGACATCTCGAACGACAAGACGGGTACTAGCTGACTGGTTAAGAAGCAGAGTGGTGTGATTCACGTTGAACATTATCTTATTTCTATTATCGAATTTCGTTCCTCCCTATAGAAGTCCTCGATGAATCCTTAAATTTGGCTCAGAGCCGGTCATGGACCAAGCCGTCTTGCTTGGCTTTTCCATAGCGCGTGCCGCGTTAGAATGAACGCCATCACAGTCAAGGCCATCAGACCGACAGTCAGAACAACAAAAACCCAAAAGTCCTTTGAGAGAGAGAAATGCCCCGTACTGTCATCCATTGTCTGGACAAGATTCGAGCTGAAAATCGTCTAGAAATTATCCATAGTTAGTCGGTGTTATCAGTGAAGATGGGACATAACATACGGCGCAAAACGACGCAGGGAGGTAGACTGTGGCAATCAGTGTCAAAGTTTTCAGAGTGATTGAATCCTTGTGTGCCTCCTTGCTCAGGTCTGCCAGAAGGCGGTTCGTCTCGCTTCCTTCTGTCGAAGTCTTTTCCAGCATGACAATGCTTCTCTCGATGATGCTGCTCGTTCTCTGCATCTTGCGGACATTTCGCAGGTCCAAGATCTTTCCCAACTACACGGGGGGCGCATTAGTCAAGTTGTAGTCTAATTGTAAACCATTTACTTACCAATGCACAGACTCCTACTGTGCGCTGGATGATCACCTCGGTGCTTTTGCGAAGTGAACTGATTTGAACCATATACGTGTGCAGAAGCGTAAAGTCTTCCTTGTTCACAAAAACCCCTGAGGAGTCGAAAATGCGCGTCTCATCTTGAAGACGGCGAATGCTCCCATCTATACCCTGAGCCAAATCATAGCAGCATTCCAAAGCGCGATTGGTCTGACGCAGCTTGGTTTGTACGTAGTGCACTTGCTGGCAGTCGGACAAGCTTATCTCAAAGTCCATGTCGCCATCGTCCCCCATACTCCCACAAGTTGCTTTATCGTCCTGTCAAATAACAGTTCGAGATTGGTATTTTCTCATCTTTGCTTTCTGCTGTCGGGTGCACTCACCAGTATGTTCACGCGGTCGCTGAGATGTTCCAGGTATTCAGACCAATTGTCGACAACAGAGTAAATAATACGGATATGCAAATGGAAAATCCCCGTAGAAACGACAGTCTCGCGAAAATGACGATCATCTAATCGCTTCATAACGCTGGTTGCAGCCAGAGGGGCGTCAATGAAGAT
The DNA here is from genome assembly GCA_023509875.1 of Rugonectria rugulosa. Classification (NCBI taxonomy): domain Eukaryota; kingdom Fungi; phylum Ascomycota; class Sordariomycetes; order Hypocreales; family Nectriaceae; genus Rugonectria; species Rugonectria rugulosa. Next base: position 9,600 of record JALNIO010000529.1, read on the forward strand.
CCATCGAGATCGTTTGTCTTCCAAACGAGCTTGGCTGTAAACACCCATCATGCGAACTGACCACGGCTCTCCTCTCGTGCGGTGATTTCTTTCCACATGGTATAGGTTGTAATCAATCTCAACTTTGATGTCGTTAGTTACAAAGTCAAGTCTGTATAGTGCAGGATTGTCTGCGCACGTACAGGAAGGTGATATTTTCTCCATTTGCGTAGACAAGCAGGTATGGAAGACGAGGTAGGCATTGTATGTCTCCCTACAGCGACTCGCGAATGCCCCTGCGAAAACGTTGAAGGAAGAAAAGATGTTTTCCGACTCCAAAAGGAGGTTCAAGGCATCTTCGGAGATGGTAAAATGACCCCAAGTAAAAGTCTTGCGCAGGAAGCTGGTGTCATATCAATATGGTGAGAAATCTTTGTGATACTGTAGGCAACTTACTAAATTGTATGCTGGTTCTGAGTCGATTTCTAGGTATGTCAGGTATCAAAATGTTACTCAGATACGCATAATCAACCAGGGTATAGCATCAAAATGAACTAACCTCCAGAAACACACTCAGAGGCTTACTACCTCGGATTTCCCTTCTCTCGGCCTCTATTGCCAGGATTAGCAACGTCGCTGGCAAGACTGCAGCACGCTAGTCATGCCGTCTAAATACTGCATTGCTGATGGATAATATGCACTCACCTCCATTTTGGGACGGGATGGACAGAATGCCAAGCCGAACGTCTTCCCCTTTGAAGAGGGTGTGCGTGCTATCGTTTCGGAGTCTTTTGCGTTCCGTACTCGACATTTTCTAACCTCAGCTACAGTCACAAAAAAAGGAGAGAAAAAGAAAATGGTGAAATGGATGGAGGAAGCGGAGAATGACCCTATGGCTGATGAACTGGGTTGAAACTGGACAGACTTTCATCGAATTTGCTTTCCTCTTGGCAAGCAACTGAGGCGCAGCTACTGTACGGACAACAGTGACCTACAGGCCATTCCCCAATACTTTCTATGCTGCTTCTGCTGTTGCATGTAAGCTACATGTAGCTAGCCAAATGAGGAACGGATTCGTGGTGCAATACTGGCCGGAGAATCCGGGCTGCCTAAATGTGCAAATGTACGCCCCGTACTGACGTCGAAATGTCTCACCAGCAGCCAAGGCCGTCGAAGCACGTGTACTTACCTGCGGCTATTATGCCTTTATCGGCGAGGCCATGAGGCGCAGCTTTCAAGTTGAAAATCCCGTGCAGCTCATGGGGAGTCAGTCATCTTCCCAACTGCAGATAGTTCACCTTACCAGGGAGCGTACATCGATTCTGCCTTCCTACAACCTAAATCTGCAAATACCGCGTTTCCTTAGCTATAGATTTCATCCTTTGCACTTCTGCCTAAATGGAATTTCAGAAAATCAGCATCCGCTACGTCGACAGGGCCGATCTCCAGACACTGCTGGGGTCGCTATTTGGGACGAACTACACTATTAAGGCTCGCATATTTTCCATTTGCACACTCTTCGTGAACAGTGCCTTACCAGCGTCTAGGAGACCGAGTACGACTACATTATCAAGGTTCCGCGAAGGTTAACCGACGTGCGTATGCCAATCTACATTTCATACATATCCATCTTGAAGCTCGCCTACCTTGAGTCTCGCCTTGAAGATACACCCGACTAATGATGTCAACTTCCTTGCAGTCCGAAATTGCCTCCATCACCAAGCCACCGCAGGGCACACAGTAGGCTTTCTGCTTGGCTTTCTGAACGCCAAAGGCCCCCCATCATGGAATCATTGAAAACTTCGATTCGCGGGCTCCGTCGCAAGAACTATGAGCGACGGTCATTTGTGCCTCAAAAATTACTCTTCGGACTCCTTCAACCGGCCCTTGTCCGGGATGCCCTTCATCACACTATTTCTCAAGCCCAGGTGGACGAAGTCATCGAAAACATCTTTCCCCACGGTCGGCTTCTTTTTAGCATCCTTGTTTCCATTGGCAAGGCGGATTTCATCGTCAAATTTGTTCGAGATGATCAACTACAGCGACGCCAGCTGGATTACCGACTCCCATTTGAGATGGAAGATCTGGAGCGCATGATCGGTCGTAATGCAGCGAATGAGTTCCATGACACCCAGTGGGAGTTCATCGCACCAGTATTTTCGCCTTTCATCGTTCAAAGAGCTCTCAAAGAGGATATAGTCCTTCCATTTCTCCGTCAGATGAAGATTGGATATGGTGCGTTTGGTGACGTGTACGATGTTGAAATCGACCCCGAGCACCAGAGCTTTGATGGATCAATTCAGGAGGTCTGCTGCTTCCAATATGCATTTCACCCAGGAGTTACTGATACCTAGACCAACAGATTGTTCGAAAGGATCTTCACTCCGATCCTGAATCGGGAGAAAAAGAGTTGGAAGTTCTGTCTACGCTGAGACTACTTCGTCACCCCAACATCCTACAAATACTAGGGTGCTTCACCTTTCGAGGCATCACGAGCTTCATTTTCCCCAGAGCAAAGGCAGGAGATTTGTATAAATTCTTGCATTCCGAACAGCCTGTAAGCTTCTGGACCAAAACAATGTTTCTCACCGCACTCGCGGGACTGGCATCTGCACTGGCTTGCGTGCACAATGTCTCTATTCCCGAAGGACAGCTGTCCATGATCGGTTATCATCATGACGTCAAACCTGGAAATGTGCTAGTCGATGGAGATCAGTTCATCCTCTCGGATTTTGGTCTATCCCGACTTAAAGACGCCCAGGCTGATTCGCGCACCGACTACAAGGTACGCAAAGGCTACTCTGTTGCGCCAGAATGTCAGGATTTGGACAGGGAAGCAAGAACCCACCGTATCGGAAGGGCCAGCGACATATGGTCCTTTGGATGCATTGTTCTCGATGTCGTGACCTACATGTTGAAAGGACCTAAAGGCGTGGAAGAATTCGAAGAAAGCCGGGAATTCCAAGTTGGAAACACTGAGTACGCTTTGTTCCATTGCGGTCAAATTGCGAACCCAGCCGTTGGGAAATGGATTCAGATACTCCGAGAGTCGGCTACTGACTCTGAGAAACCCTTACTCGACATCGTGGAGGCTATACTGGAGCTGAATCCTTCAGATCGCCCCAAGGCGGCAGACATCGAAGCGTTTTTATTCCGATGTGCCTTGACCGGACTGGCTCAAAAGACAAAGAACCGTTTCAAAACCATGCGTGAGAGACCGGAGATTAGTGAAGTTTCCGTGGAGCCATGGGTGGAAGAAACAAGGTTCACTTGCTGGATGATGGCATTGGAGATTGACAAATTTCCCTGTCATGTGGGTGAGCTTGAAAGAGGCGCGACGGTGACCTTGTCACTCTATCAAGACATCTCTAGAAGCCTGACAGCCCTCGACGAGCAATCGGAGATTGCCCTTGGTCATTCCGAGCCCACCAAGCTTCGCTTGCTACAGCCGATCCGTGCTCTGATTAATCGGCTCTACGATCTTCTCCCAGATGAATCGCGCATGCAAGCTCAGAGTCTCGCCGAGGTGCAGCTACTGCAGACTAGCCGATTACCGGAGGTTGGAGTGGCTCTCCAAAGATGCGATGAGGCTGTCTCGAGCAAAGTGCAGAGCAAACACGACAGCCAGCTAGCAGAGAGGTCGGTGACATCAAATGAAGAGCAAGAGATAGCGCAGCCCTTGAAGCAGCGTGATATCCTGCATCATCACCGGCTGGGACAGATTCCGGGCGACAATGAAAGCCATGGAGCTAAGCCCGTCCTCATCGATTGCAAAAAATATGATGATGCGAGACAACGCGTACTTCTAGCCGAAAGAATGGGACAAATCACCCGGATGTGGCAAGCCGTGAAAGACTGCTCAGATTGTGGCATTTTGTGCTGCCGGGGATTCTACCACGATAAGTCCTCTCAGTCTTTCGGTTTAGTCTATGATTTTCCTCCTGGTAGAGAGGCTCATGCGAATGCTCTCGATCCAGAATCGCTCTATGGCGTCATGAAGCTAGCGAGCCAGGCTTCTCAACCCCCGGAAGCACTGCCACCATTGAGACGACGTTATCAGCTTGCCTACCGCATAGCCACTTCCTTGCAGTCGATACATCAACTAGGGTGGGTTCACAAAGGGCTGTCGTCCTCCAACGTTGCCTTCTTTCCGGTCGCGGCAGGTAAACCTGCCTGGGAACAACAGCCATATATCGTGGGCTTCCGCCACAGCCGTCCGAGAGACGCGATTTCCTTTACTGAGGGACCTGTATTCGATCCCCTCGTCAAGGACTACCAACATCCTCAGTATCGGGAAAACGACGAGACCTTCATCGCGCCGTACGACTACTATAGTCTTGGGATCGTGCTCTTGGAAATCGGGCTTTGGCGTCCGTTAGATGCCATTACGAACCTGGCTGGACTCAGCTCTAATGAGGGACGTAAGAAACTGTTGACAAACAAGGTGCCACTGCTGACTCATTTCATGGGGGCCAAGTACAGACTTGCAGTTGAGTACTGCATGGAGTTTGAAGCGCCTGATAATAAGGATGAGGACGAGCAGGAGTCTCAGATACGATTTGCAACTGAAATCCTGACAAAACTGAGAGGGCTTGCTGTATTAGAGTTGTGACTGGTACTTTACTCATGGTTTTTCGAGAATGTAGATTGTGCGTTGTTCATTTTGTTTTGCCTATTTACTACAAAGACAACTAAGACAATATCACTAAACAAGGAAGATTATGACTTGCAACAAAAGCATTTCAGTAATCGGACATCTATATGCGGTGAAAGGCAATGGAGGACGTATTAGCAAGTCTTACGACCACCTCTGTCGTTCCACGATCAAACCACGCATCACCTCACTCCCAATCCTATCACAACCACCCCTGGATATCCTCGTGTCTCGACAAGGAAGCTATTTAGGCATCCTCCACCTCGCACTCCTTCTTGCCACGCATACTGAAGTTTGCGTCCGCCCAACGTCCTTGAAAGAAGACCCCTGGGTGATAGGCGGCGAGACAAATTGTAGCGATGACGACCATGGCGCCTTCTAGAATCATCAGGGCGACCTCATTGTTGGCAAGCTTGCTGTTGAGTCCGTTGCTGAGCTCGGCAACACGGAAGCTTGTTCGAATGAGGATGCAAATTGTGGCAATAGTCAAGGCTGTCGGGGATGTCAGAAATGGGGGACGAAAATTGTATGTCCCAAGCTTACCAATAAGAAATCGAGCAAACTTGCGCGAGCTCTGAAGATCCTTAAAATCGGGGTTCCATTGCCTTCGTCTATGAGACACAGTCCAGGCGAACTCGGATGCCAGTCCAACGAAAACGCAGATGGCAACCAGATGTACAGCAAGGCCGGCCTTCATGATCGCAAGGCCAGTGTTGATACCAGAGCGGTCGTTGCCACCGAGGATCGATCCACCTGCCGCTTGCAGAACAAGAGCGAAAAAGTCGAAGATCATGAAAGTAATGGTGTACACTCGCGGTGGAACTCTTGAGTGACATCTTCCATATACCGAAATGATTCTAGCCAGACACAAGTAGATGGATGCGCTGAAGAATGCGGGGCCGATTGTGAGAGTAACAATGTTTCTAATACCTACATGTCAGTGCTATTCATATGCAATCAACTTACCCTTCTCCAAATCTGTGTAGGAGATGAATGACGCGATATCAACATACAATAAGAAGCCAGTTCCTCCGTTGTGCATGTGCACCCGAGCTGCGTAGCCTAGAACCTCGAGGACATGGCCACAAAACATTCCAAATAAGAAACCCCACGTCTTGTGGCGTACTCCGAGGAACATCTGAGGCGCTAGAAGAGCAGCGTGGCATGCGAGGTAGAATGCATTTCCTCCCAGGTTTGGTGAATGAATCATGGCGACGGCTTGATGAGTAAGGTGTCTTAGACAAGTGGGCTTGGGCAAACAAAGTACTTTGACTGAATGGTTCAGGTGCTGCAAGGTGAAGTTTGAGATGCAATGAAGCCGTGATAATCATTGACATCGGGCCAAGTGCCATCTCTTATACATCATGGAGAGAAACACCGTGGTGTTTACGACGTCGAATTTGAGGAGGCCGGGATTCGAAATGCTCTCCAACTACCGCCGTCAGTCTTCTTCCACCATCTTGCGACATTCTCAAGCCCCTTAGCGTCCAACAAGCCTCAATGATTGTCGCGTTTTCAGGGCTTAGCATCTCTTCCCCCTACCGGGATGCCTAATGAGAGCCGCCATGATGGCCCAGATCGCGGAACGCGGGAGATGAGTCTACCGCTGCCAACTAAAATAAGATCATACCCCTTGATTACGGTATCTAAATTTAGCTTTTCAAGCTATTGAATGTGCTTCGCCTTTCAACATGCCGAGTAACGACGCCATCTTGTCTTCAGTCCCTGCTGGATTGATGTCTGGGCATTTCATATGTGACATTCTCCTACCTAGCAGACTTCTACAGTTCTTGTCACTTTAATTCAACTTGAGAGTTTATACTAGACTAAATTAGGAGTAGGTAGCGGCTCTCATCAATACTCAAAAACGTCAAACTGGCATGATCGGCCACCGTTGGGTTCAATGCAAATCATCACACTGTTCTTAATTGTGATCTAATTATTTTAACAGGTTGAAGTCCTTGCCCGTCTGGTTTATCACCTGAAGATTTTCTCTCCCTTCAACTCCATGCAGAAGGGGCAACGAAGTTAAAAGGCCCATTCCCAAACATCTGGTCCATAAAGGCCATGGCTGCCTCATCAGTCAAGACATCCGAAGAGAGAAACGTGTCAGACAACTTGTCCCAACTTGTTTGTATAGCAGAATGGGGAAATTGATCTTGTTGGAAACAGTTTGTGACATCTTGAGGCGCTTGCGCCGATGTGCGACCATCCGCATACCTCGTTTCTCTCTCATGATGCTCGTCGTTGATGCCCATCAGCGGCTCAATCGTTCCTTGATTGCTACACCGGTATTCCAAGTGACTATTGCGATACCAATGGTATAATTGCAGGAGCACGAAGTGGAAAAGACGAGGAAGATGCAGGGATCCCATTCGAGACGCACGATCAAGCTTTTGGACAAGACGGTCAAACACCTCCACGTTGGAAGACGTGCCTTGCGAGAGAGCGTCTGCAGGTGTTCCAAGCTTGATCAATACCACGACGGCATGCATCATTCTTACCAAAATGATAACGGGTAGCCGGCCAACATCGTCATCATTGTATGATACAAATGCATTCAATAGGCTATGCGCTAGATGTAAACACTGTGCTCGTACGTGGGTTGATTCACGAAATGTTTGTGGGCGCTCACTCGACATACGTCGGATAGCATACGGTGGGCGAAAGTCATCAAGCTTGTGTGATCCGTAGAGCGCAGGCTCGTTGAGGACGAGGAGGAGCATATGATGATGTATATCGATTGCTCCTGGGTATTTACTCAGTATATGATCAGGCGAGAAAAGAAAAAGAGGTTGTGCTTACCATTTATGAGCCCATCTGGCACAGACTGTTTCCATGCCGCTATCTGCTCGATGCAGCGCTCAATGATGAATTTTGTGCGTATGTCGCTTGCGTCGATGTGAGCATCCTCCTCTGAACCAGCGACAGTCAAACTCTCCTCGGCCATCCTATGCAATCGAGCCCATGCAACAAGTCGCTGGTCATTGAGAGATGGGTTCGGCACATGATCCATGACACGAAGACAATCTGCAACCCAAGACCCGTAACGAAGCACGCTTGGTCGACGAAAGGAAATAGCTACACTACGATTTGGTCAGATTAAACGATGAAAACGCGGCAGCGATGAGACCGTACCTCGAGCACAAGAAATAAGTCGCTATAAATGTTCTGCAGAGCTCAATTAACGAGTCGGAGACCGTCGATAAAGAATCGGTTGATGATGGGATGCCGTACTGCGGGTCATTTGACGAGCGCAAATCAATCACCATTGTGGCTGCCATGTTGATCATATGATTGAACGTCAATTTCTGGAATTCTTTTGGTGGATGGTTCCAAGTTGCCATGATGAGAGCGGCTTGTATCAGTGACAGTGACCTGTTGCCCAAGATCATAACCTCATGCACCAAATAACGCTCTGTGTCTTTGAAGACGGTCTGCCAGAGCTCCGGCTTCATGCTACTGCAAGCTGCAGTGAGAGCGGCCTGAAATAGAGCAGGTTGCTCCGCCCGGATGTGCCCCCATACCTGGGGAGGGGGCGGCGAGATTAGCGGGTACAGGGGGGCGTACTGATCGTGGAAGACACGGTACAGTTCCCCTGCCTCGGCGGTGGTGAAGAGGCCATGACTGATGGGGTCACCTGAAGACTGATCATGGTTCTGCTGTAGCTTATGGTCGTGGTCGGTGCCTTGTGTCGATTCACTCGGCGATAAGCTGGCTGCTGAATGGCATCTGCTGACCACGGCTTGAAGACCTTCGATTTTTCTCTCGAGCTCTCGAATCCGTGTCTCATTTCGCTCCCTCCTCTTTCTTGTGGCTGGGGGCTCGAAGACGCACGAAATTGAGAGCTTGGAGCAGCGGTGACACTGAGAAGCCACATCGTCATAGACACACTTGATCTTCCTAATTCTGCAGGCCTGAATTGCGAAGCACAGAGGACCCCAAACTGTTAGCCGCAGCCTGCAGGGCTTGGACAGGGGTGCTAAGGGGGTCAGACACCAGAAACAACCCACCTGGCATGTGCGGTTCAGCTTGACAGCACCCGAACTTGGAACTGCTAGGTTCATTGGGAGATGGCTCGATACTTCCGGCTGTTGAGCGATGGAAATGGGATTTGAATGCATAGAGTCGAAGAGAATACCAAAAATAGACTGAGGTCTCGTTGAGCTCAGAGAGAACTCACAGCGGTAAATAAACCCAAACCGCGGGTGGAGCGCGGGACTTGGTAACTCCCGCTGCGCCGATCTGGCCGAAATAATCACAAAGTGCTGACATCAGCGTGAGATGGTAAGCGTCAGCCGGCCTAGGCCTCTTCGTTTTAATTTGGGTAGCTTAAACTCAGCCGCAGATACCACGAGCAGAGATTGCGTGTTTTCATAGCCTGGTTAGCTCAACAAAACATCTTGGAAGGTACTATTGAGGCGTGGGCGGCGGCTATCTTCTTTGAACCCCCTGCACCATACCTACATAAGGTACATATGCTTGGGGTGCGATGTGGTCAAAATCTGACCCGGGCTCCAGGGTAGCGAGGTGTCGCAATCTATACCTAGGTACTTAGGTACTTAGGTATCAGGATGCTTAATCGTCCTTGTCTCATTTATTTACAACCAAACCTGACATGATATGGGATTTTGTTTTTACAACGAACCAGTATTAGAATGGGTTTTGTGCATTTTGATATAAGAGATGGGTGTGTTTTGCATTGGCGAGGATGTGTCTCATCTCGGCCAGCTCAATACATTTTAGCGAGTTTTGTGGACGCCCCGAAAAATGTGAGTATGCCCACGACATGTCTCAAAAATACATTGCTCATAAGATGAGAATAGCACATTAAGCTGGTCTTCAGCGCTGTTTATTCCGACCTTTCAAGTAGTCCGGACTCCTCGTGGAATGTTTTGCAACCGATACGTTAGAGATGATGGCTTCCTAGCGATAAAGTTGCGATTACAATATGAAATTCTTTCCACCACCGGGTCAATCATGATATTTGCATAAAGAGCTGGCTCCAGACTGCTGAGAAGGACACTCCCACTCTATGAACAGAGCCTATGGTTCATTCTTACAATTCTCTGGAAATTCCAGCCTCGTCTTCGGCAGAATATCCCTCCACTCCCACCTTGCCAAGACCTGTGGCTTGGCCCCCAAGAGTGTCCCATCAAAGCGACGCAAAAAAAGGAAAATGAAGTACCGAAAAGGTCTCTTTGCATGGCCTATGTGGATAATGTCTTGTGTTCTCGTTTCTGACAGGACGACAATATCTCAGCTGAATTTCCCAGCTTGCGGCTGAGCACCATTGCTGCAGGCGCGCACATGACTGTATTGTTGCACAATTTGTTGCACAATTTGCCAGTATTCGTATAAAGAATAAGCACAGGACTCCAGCAGGAGCAAGAGTGAGATTTTATTTCAAAAATATTCCCTGCTTCGTCAAAATGCCTCCAAGACCATCCGACGCCAGTGTTGAAGAGTATTCACTTCTTCCTCATGATGTTGCCTCATCGGAAGTTACTGTCAATGCCTCGAAAAGCACCAATGAAAACATCACCTCAATTGGGAAGCCTGCATCTCTAACCCCGCAACCTCGACGGTTCTGGAAGCGGACACTGCTCTTGATCTTTGCTCCGATCGTCGTGACCGGGTTCTATATCTGGACCTGGCTCTACCTCCTGGTGCCCAATTCGAGCGATTCCTTAAAGTTCAGTGAATCACAATTCGATCAGCAGTGGGTTTACTATATTTGGTTTCTGATTGGTGTTTTTGGTCTGCAATGGTCCAAAGATGGGCTCCTTGGCATCGAAGTCGCTATGTTAGAGTCAAAGAAATGGTGCGTTTCGACAGTGGAAGCGCTCGAAACGCACAACAAAACCCTCTGGAGCGGTCCTGAAGGATGGTTCTGGCATTTGCCTGAGACCAAGAAGTGGCCAAGCAAGCTTATGGTGTTGCTATCTTCTCTCAGCTTTCTCATCTTTGTTGGCCTACCACTGTCTAGTCTGACGCAGAACGTGTCTGAAGGCTACATCTCTGCATCAGACCCGCCAGATGTTGTTGGACGTCAATGGGAGAACTTCAATGGCCGGTACCTCAGCGCTCATGAGGACGCCATCACAAAGGGCTGGGAGATTGGATCACCCACCACTGTTCCCGGATTCGGCATCCTGTACCTACCTGAATACGTCAACCGAGACGACTTTGAAAGTCTCAAAGACTTTCCCAACGACATCCCATTAGACAAAAACTTACCAGAAATGTTTCTCGCGCCACAAGCCAAAAACCCAATTTCGGGAAAGCCATGGGGCCTTCGAGCGACATACAACTGCTCCATAGTCAAGGATGTTTCTGAATTCACAATTCTCACCCATAAGAGATCGTCCAAAATCATGGGAACTCCCAACATCCCGGTAGGAGAGGTCCCATGGGTCCGACTGGACACTCCCGCAGGAAACTCCATCCTCGTCTTTGATACTCAAAACGTATATGATTCTGTTAATCTATGGGCCTATGCGGAGATTGGCATAAGTAACAACACACTCAATGCTTACGATGGAACTGAGCCTGAGAGTTTCACCAAGAATACTCTCGAACACGCAGATGTACTGGAATATGCTTTATGGCAAGTGCGTTTTGATGGTGCCTATGGAGACAAGAAAGACTTCAAGTTCAATCACACGCTGCAACCGTCCATCAATGGGATGTCACATCCTCTTATCAAGTTGGAGAATGGGACTTGGGCCAGGAATGTTTCTTTCTTCCAAATAAAGAAGAACTTGGGGGATGGCGATGACGACTTGGACGACTACATTTACTTCAATGCCAGCCGCGGAGGTGCATTCGAACCATACGGACGGCAAAAGGTCAAGGAAGTAGCAGAACCGATCGGCGTCCGGTGCAAGGTAGCGTCTGCACTCGGCCAGGCAAGGATAAACCCTCACGAGTCTACCTTCGACTCATTTGTACGCTCACCAGCGGCATGGAATGCAGAAATATCTGAGGAGGCGCTCCCTTGCCTGGGATCCGTTGTTCGAACAACTATGTTGCAGCACTACATTGAACTGTTCGCCTCAACCGGCTCGCCCGGTCCGCTGGTGGTTTCAAACTCAATGTCATATCAGACATTCATACAACCAGATGTCCTGCGAAGATCTCTTATGCGAGCCTATGGGCTGGAGGCATTGCAACTCATGTACGACGGCACATATGGCTTCGAGGGCGCCTGGTCTAATGACAACCTGACGTCATCCCGGAAAGGGAAACTTTTGGCACCGGGAGATCTTGATCCGGCCTATCTATTAATTCCCTTCGTCCCGTGGACATTGGGTAGCGTGTGCCTTGGGCTACTGTACGGGTTTAGGAAGAGGTTGAGTGACAAGCTAGATAAGAATAGTGTCGTACTCTTGTCTGCTAGACTTCGCCAAAGTATCTAGATAGAGACTAGAGCTGTGCGGAGGTATGTCCTGTGACAAATACGCCTAGAGAAGGAAACAGGGCTATGCGAGGTAGCAAGGAAGGATGTTGGAAATGATAAGCCTTGTTAATTCTATTTCTTTCGCATAGATGGCACCTTCAAGACCACGCGTTCTCAAACTTAGAATTACAATCTCTCCCAGAACACTCAGATAAATGTTATAACCATCTTGTTTTGACGTAAGCTATTACTGCGGTATATGCAAGCACGAAGTCGACGGTCAGCCGGTCCGACTAATGAGCTATTCATAACTGCGCTCGAGCGAAGCGGTTGCATTCAATTTCCCTTGGCATTTTACTTCATTACGACATCTACATCCAGCTGAAGTCTAAGCCTGCCTTTCCTGCAGGGAAAAGTTATTTGCAGCTGGCACAGCCGCTACAATAGCGCGTTACGGCCCGACCATAGCAGGCCGCGTTTAGTGCATGGCTGAGAAACGCGGTAGCGCGCTCCCTTTGCACTGGCGCTGCACGACTGGGCTAATGAGGGTAAGAAGATTGAAGAATACTTGCTTTTTGTCTCATACATGTTTCATCCTGGAGCCTAGCTAACTGATTGTGGTAGCCAGTTTCTTGGATCATGACGCACACTGCAGCTGTAAGTTACCTAGGATGATCAACCTCGTGGTCTACCCGGGGATTCCGGAGTGGATGAATTCTTGGGCTTTACTGACATAAACATGTTCTGATATTGTTGATAAGCCAATCAGAACATGTATCAAAGTTCGGAAACGCGCTGAAGATCCTTACCCCAAATGTGCTCAATTTGACTTCGTCCGGGGATGGACCCCTGCGCGGAAAATCCCACGGATTCTGGGGTACGAATCGGTATTTGATGCAATTTGCCGCTCGTAAATTGTAGACTACAGTGATGTTCTGGAAGGAAGCAAGGAAGGTCCTCTGGCTTTGCATGAACTCGTAATGGAATCATGTTTTGCACTATGTAACCTGAACAATTGTGATGAGCGATGCCAGTTGGGATATCCAAGCTTGTTAGCCCTGCGCAAAAGTGCCTTGGGAAGTTGGGCTTCGTCACAAGCAGTGGCCAAATTTCATCATTTTTGGTCTGAAACGTTAAATGTCTTGGCCAAGATGCACATATGTGAATCGTCGGCAGTTCAGACACGCTTACGCAGCGTACGCCTCGCTCTCACAACCGTCTGTGTCAGGACCAATTTCCGGCACCCCCGAATCCCTGCAACTTCCAACGGCTAGGCCCTTTATAAATCGACTACTGCCCATAAACTTTGACTACAACACCAAGCGGCCTTGTTAGCTGAACTCAAACAATTCCTCTTCGAACAGCAAGCAGTTGCTGCGGCCGGCGTCTTGTGCCTAACTCAAACCCGAGCACAATGCAAGCATATAGCCTGGAGGAACTCCGTATTCAAAACAAAGAAATGCAGATAGTAGCATCCTCATTCCCAGGGAATATATACTCCAATGGTTCTATTCTTGAGATCCTATGAAAGCCCATGAATGGGAGACCGTACAATTCAATCCCTACACCTTATCCACATAGACCATTCAGCAAAAATGCACGGCATGATGAGGCTCAGTTCCTCTTCCCAGGCTCCGCCATCCAAGCACGCGTCCATGGATGTCTCGGGAAGCGTCTTTTTTATCTCCTCATCCGGCGGACTCCTTCGCCTTCCGATCCCAAGCAAGTCTCCCGATGACCCATTGACATGGAGCCGACGGAAAAGAGTTGTTGCATTCATAGTATTGCAGATTAACTCGGTGGTAGCTTCGTTCGAAGTAAACGCTCCTGGGTTGTTATCTCAAGGAATCAGCCATGAGTTCAGCGCCAAGGTATGTAGCTTACCGCAGCGAACCAGCAGAAGAGTTCACTAATTTGATCCAGGATATGGGGCCCTTCAGTATCGGAACGCTGTCATCCGCGATGACTCTCTTCACGGGCTTAGGATACCTGTTGAGCATTCCTCTTTCGACAGCGGTGGGACGAAGGCCCGTGATTCTCTCAGCTTCAGCCGTCACCGCGATCTCGACGCTCTGGGCTGGGGTAGGTGGCAGCTTTATTCAGCTTCTCATTGCTGTGTCTCTGCAAGCAATAGCAGTTGGTACTGCTGTCAGCATGGTAAGAGCCCCTTTATATCATGCTAGACATTTTCGTAGCTAATGCTCAACGTTAGTGTCAACTTATGATCCTCGATGCCTCATTTATCCACGAGCGTCCCATGGCGTTGGCGATATACTGGTGCACTGGGGCTGCCCTGATGAAATTATTCCTTGTCATTCTGCCATTCACGGCTGACTTGGCCGTGGAGTGGCGACCCGTATACGATGTGTGGTTCGGCGTGAGCGTCTGCTCATTCATCTTGCTCCTTTTCTGTTTACCAGAGACATTCTTTGTGCGCCCACCTGTTGCTCTGGACGGGCGCATCTTGGTGCAAAGCGCATCGGAGAAAGTGCGCATCTACGATGACTGGAGCGAGATTTCATCTGAGCATCCGCAGCCCCTTCCAGACCTTCCCGTACGCAACAAGTTGTGGCACCGCCTCAAAGTCAGACAAGCACCTGGGACTTCCTGGAGTGTCCTTCCCGCGACCTATATGCAGGTGATCCTCTGCTTATTTAATCCACTGATTATCTGGGTTGCTCTTCTGAGCGCGACGATCCTGAGTGGTGTCATCTTTCTCAACTTGACCCAACCTGTTCTACTCGTGGATTCACCATGGAACGAAGATGCAAGCCAAGTCAGTGTTTATCTCGGAGTGAGCGGCATATTCGGCTCGCTCCTGGCTATTCCTGCTACTGCACCACTGATTACTTGGTCTACTCGGTACTTTGCCCTTCGAAACAAGGGCACACGACACGCTGAGGTCTATCTTCCTGGTTTCATTCCTCCTGTTCTCTCTGGACTACTTAGTCTGGGACTATACTACCTTATTGTTGCCTATAAGTGGCCTGCTGCATGGCACTACACGGTCTCCGCACTCAGCATATTTAGCTACGTCTCAGGAAACGTAGCAACGGTGCTCTGGATGACAGAAGCGTTCCCCAACTGGGCGGCGGCGGCGCTCGCCGTCTTGCTATTCACGACCAACATGATCAGCTTTGGCACCGGAGCATTGATCTTGCCTGCTGTGAACCACAGTGAATTCAAGATCCCAGCTTTGATTGTGACAAGCTTACTGTTTGTGCTGGGCTTATTCGCATTGCCAGTAGCCTTCTGGGGGAAACCGATGAGGCAGTTTATCCATGGCAAATGGACTTCGATGGAGAAAACAGCCTTGCGACCACAGTAGGTATACTCTGCTCTGCTTCACTCTTTAACTCTCCTTGGTGTAATGGTCTTTCTTTATCAGCTGGCTGTACCAGCTCCATAGAATCGCTTCGATGAGCGAGCACTATCTCTTTATGTTCCATTAAGAACAAGAAATGTCTATTTTCCTTTTGTGTTTAAATTAGAACGACGCGGTAAAAAGAATATCAATTACAGAAATATGTCATAAATAAATTCTTCTCGCTCCTGTAACCAGTCCAATGTCATGCCTTTTCGCCTTTTCCCAACGCGCCTTGACAACTTCCTGGCTTCGGCTCTATTCTGCAGTTACGGTGAAGGCCAAACTTCACCGTGGAAATTAAGATGATCCGTGTGAGCCATTTCGTTAATCGACATGATCATTGCAGGCTGTCAAAGTACTTAAATGGCGTGCTGAGCTCGATTGACTTGTCATCCCACGTTCACAATCTCTATCCTTTGACGGAGACTGTGCCCTCGAACCCGTTGAATCGTCCAGACCCCGAGAGCGATCTTTCGTAGGTACAGCCGTTGATCCCCCGAGCGAGTTTCTCACATTGTTGATTTCTCCTTCGACGAAATCGTGGAGGTGGAAAATGTACATGGGCTTTCTCCAGGAGAGACTGCTGCTCTTGCGTTTGGGGGGTTGGATGACACCTTCAGCTAGATTGCGGTCATCTATGTAGTTTGGAAAGTAGCATCCGCCAAGGCGGTGGCAGGAGCATTCGCATTGGAACCGGAACGCGATTCCGGAGTTTTTGACGATCTTGGCGATGAGATTTGCCAGGGAGAGTTCGATGTGTAGTTTGACAAGGTACGCCAGAGGATGAAAGATGACGTATCTGGACATGCATTAGAAATACGTTGCACCATGCACGCATCTAACTTACATGAAACTATCCCTGAAGTTCATTGATCCAATGATTAAGAGCTATAGAAAGAGTTGTGTTAAATAGGATGAGTGACTGCTCGGAGCGAAACTTACGTCTGTGGTGATTGACAAGACTATCATAGCCAGGTTGAATCGGTATAAAATCACGTACCTCGTGAGACCGTACTCGATGAGGGAAGAACGAACAATGTAAATGAAATAAAAGTTGAGACCAAGATCGAGTATAGCAAAGAGCCCCTTTTCGGTGCGATCGTAAACCTCGTTAACGTGAATCCATGTCTCGCTGAGCTGCAATCGAGCGGATATCCAAATGACGCCGACGGAAATGTTGATGACAACAAGAAACGAGAAAACTCCCCATCGGATGCGGCTGACTGTAGTCTTGGAGACGGATAATAGGCCGATTCGATTGATGATGATTTGCATGATACAGTGAATCTGAAAAGCCCACAACAAAACTACCATATGTCATTAGTATGATCTTGGAAAAAGGTCAAATTACCCACTGATGAAGAAGAATATCTGAAAACTGTGACGCAAGTATCGACAATCATTATTAGTCGTCTGGTATCAAGCAAGCCAAGGAGGGCTCAAGCATGACGTACCTGGGCGGAATGGTGCCATAAATGTACCCCCATCCAAGCCCCCCAATGATTGTGCTTGCAATGAGTTCAAGCCATATGAAGACCATGTACGCCGTGACGCCTCGTTTCCGTCGCCATTGGTGATATGTTTGATCTGCGCAGCGGATGATACCAAAGCAGGATAGACCTATGCTGAGACCCCATATGATGCTAACAACCACCAAGTCACTGCAGGAGGGCTTGGCGGCGTGATACCATGGTGGTATTAGAGCGCCTGGCATGGGAGTCGACTGAGTCGGGAGGTGAAGGCGGTTTGTATTCGCTGGTGACTGCTCTGAATTTACGTAAAACCTTCAAAGGGACGATGGGTTTGAAGACTTTGGATATTGTGTGGTCGGAGAAATTCTGCGTGGCGTGGACCTCGGTTTTTTCCTGGGCCGGTCGCGCACATTGACACAGGGAGACCGATATATAACCATTCACCGCTAGAAGAGACTTTACCTTGACTAATCGAGATTTTGACGCATGTCTTGGTTCTATGCTAATCCGAGTCTAGGGCTGATGGAACCAACCACTGAAGCAACAAGGATCGGCGCTTCCCGTGCATGATGGGGGTTTCGAGTAGTAAGGCATCCCCCAAGAGAGGCATGGCGAGGCGAATTAGCTGGACCCTGTATCTTGTAGGTACGGGGAAATGGAAGGAAAAAGGGATGGGTAAAACGAACGCCTCAAGTTGAGGTGACGTCTAGACATCTCATGAATCCAAATTCCCCTCTTCCGCACACGAACCATAGGCCGGGAGATGCATCTTCGCGTCCTCAGCCGTTTGCTCTGGTGGATATCACGGCTTGGCAAGTGCGGCACTTGGAAAGTCAAACGTGCATCCGAGAGGCGTGGACTAAGCTCGGTTTCTCATAGTGCTGTTTTAGGGGCACATAGATACAGACAGTCGTTGTGTAATGAATGACGATCCAAGCAAGTCTATGATTTGATCGTTCTTACTGGATGCTCCGGAGCGCATCGGTCCCGTAGTGTCTCGGAAAACCGGTCCCGGGATGTGGATGGTAATCAACGAAGCTGGCCCTCAATACCCGGGTAAAAGTTAAGCGATGACGATGATGACAAACGAAGCTTGATATCTTCATGGCAGGACATGATGGAGCATCAGATGTGGATTGATCCCGACGAGATGGCACTAATATCGGAGAAATCTGGCGATCATTCCAAGATGGCAAGTGAAGAATACGAAAATGGCAATTTACGATACAAGAGAGAGAAGGCCTGAAAAGGACATTTACCTTCCCAGGCCCTGTGATGCCATTCGGGCCAAAGGAGAAACTAGGAAAAAGCAAAGATGCAGATCACGATTAGAGTATTACATCACGCAGTAACTGATAATAAAGGAAAAGAAATTGAAAAAGCCCAAAACTGTAAACGCAGCATGAGAGAGAACGCAAGACATAATGTGACATGAAGAGGTGTTTCCAGACTGATCTGGTGGGAGGCAAAGCCGATATTCCAAATCCAGGAGGCAAATAAATATCGGATCCTTTTAACTCAATGACGTCATTTCACTGCGACCTCTTTTCAGTCAGCTTTCGACATTTATAAGCGCCTGTCAAGGCGAGCTTCTCGGCAATATTCAACGTCCTTAGACAAATATGCAGTTGGTATTGCTGTTATATCTCTAACGGTGCCTAGATATAACAATGTGTAAACTTAATAAACTGCTTCTTAACACCATCCACACCAAATGATTCTTCTTACAACGGTCAAAGCCATGAAATGTTCAAACGAATGTGTCTTCGGTGCCCCGTCTCGGTATCAAACCCTTCCTCAGCTCAAGTCAAGACGTTCACGCTAAGCGCATAGTCGTAGAGCGGTTCATTGGGCTCGCATATAGTCCCGACCTCGGGTAAGATTCCATCTTCAAAGTACCTGCGGATAGCATCAATCGTGCAATTAGATGGGTGGCCCATGACGCCGTGCTATTGTGATATTAGTCCATGTAGCCAAGTCAAGGTGAGGCCAGATTAAATCACTTACTCCAAACCCGTGATGCTGCAGAAGTCTGCTGTCCTTGAACCCGATAGAGGCCTCAAAGGCTCCACTGAGAGGTGTGATGGGATCGTAAGCGCCGTTGGCAAACATAAGTGGGAAGTTGGTGTGGACATCGGTGAAGTTGCCCTCAAAAATCTCAGCCGAGGTGAACTTCCACTGGCTGCAAACGGAAAATGTGTTAAAAATAATGTCGGAGAACATGCCTTCCCATGCCTGAGCTTTGATGAGGGGATACATGTCCTCGGGCTTCTGAGCATGAAATGCACCGTCGGCACAGCCGATGCCCAACAAAGCGTCGCCTTCACCAGACAGCGGGTGAGAGTCCATGTACTCGTGAACTGCCGTCCAATTGCCCGTGATGCTGTATTCGACCAAAGTCAGGGCCCCCAGGACAGTTCGCGGGCTGTATAAGTAGAGGAAAATGCTCTCTTTGAGGCTCTCGTATAGGCTGGTTTGATTGGAGTCAATAAGCTCTTGCAAGACGTTGGCTAATGCCAAGGACAGATCTACCGCGGTGGTATCAGCTCCCGAGTAGCTCGCCAAAGAACACTTTTCCGACCCTGCGTCAATGCATGCCTGGAAAGCGTGAGCGAGAGCGACATCTGTATCGCGACTGCCTGTCAGCCAGGTGCCAGTCGTATAGTCTCTGGCTCTCTGGACGCTATCAACAAGGAGTCGTCCAACGCGATGAGGGTACATGGAGGCAAAGATTTGGCCCAGAGTAGTTCCGTAGGATGCACCCCAGTACCTCAGAAGACCATCCTCGCCCAAGGCGTCAATGATCTCAATCATATCCTTCACGACAAAAGCAGTGCCAAGAAGACGTCCAATGTCTTTGTTGGGGCGATAGCAAGCCTCAGCTTTCGCTTCCAACGTGTCCCACGTTTCAACTAGCTCCTTGTAGACGTCCTCTTGTGGTATGGTCACGGTGATGTTGCTCCGCCGGGTCAGGTTTGTCGAGTTCGTGGTGCTGACGTTGTCACATTTGAACGTCAATGTGTTTCCAACACCCCTATATACAGTTAGACAGAGGTTTTCAGGGAAGAAATTTCAACTCACCTGGGATCCCAACTGACGAAGTCGTAATGTCCGCCAAGAGCACTAGCTTGTTAGTATCTTCGAGTCTATTTGGTGTAGCCGAGACCTACTCGCGATATGGAGTGCCAAATTCAGCTACGGTTTCAAGTCCGGATCCTCCGGGCCCACCGGGGTTGAAGAGAACACTTCCTCTGAACGGTTGCTTTGTCGCATTCTTTTTGATCAGCTGCAGGCTCAGCAATTCCGAATCGGAGGCGGTGTAGTCCAGAGGAACTTCGAGGGTGGTGCATTCAACAGGGCCTTGGACTTTGTCAAAGATGTCTTTTCCAAGGAACTTCTCATCGCAAGGTACCCAGTTCAAGGCTTTCTTGTTAGATCTCTCCTGCTCTCCATGAGGGGCAGCTTGAGATAGTCCCAAGAGAGTCAGAAAGATTGGGAGTCGGGCAAGCATGCTTTGAGCTAGGAACGAGGGCAATATATATACGAAGCAGATGGGTAGAAATACGATCTGAAGGTGTTGGTTGATCACCAGAACTGTTTGTTGAGGAGGGAGCTTGTTCATTCTTCTCGGGTATTCTCAAGGTTTTATATTTCCTGAGACAGATGAACTCAAGCTGTTGCTGGTTATTCTTCTTGATCGTTATGTGGCACCGCCATGATCCCAGGATATCCATGGGACCGAATCGAAATTGATTGATCCCTAAGCTCATCTCATCCCAGCAAACGTGATCCTCGAATGCTTGGAATAGAAATGGTTGCCTACGAAACTAGCCCCGGACCCATATCACTTCCAGGTGCACGACCAAATGCCGTGACGAGCCGGCATCGAATTTACAGAGACGTAGTGGTATGCGAGCAAAGCGAGCTGAGCTGCGTGTCAGATAATGACGCATTTGAGCGGCAGATTGAACCGCAAAGGGGAATAACAAGGGAGTGAGCCACGCTGGGTAAATTGTGTCAGCAAAGCTGCTAAGCCCTGTCGATTTGTGAACCAGCCAAATATGTTTGGAAAATGTGAAGATCCCTCAAATATCACTCCAACTCCTTTGTACTGCAAAACATGCCTTGACAGATCGGCAACGAAGGACTAATGTCTTTGGTAAATAGGTCCGACGGGTACACCGAGGCTCACTGCATGATGACTTGAGGGTCGTCAATCCTACGTATAGTGGGTTGTACTTGGACGCCCCATTAGAATGGTTGCATCAATGGCGCCTTGGGCAGTAACACTTGATGCTAACTTGTCAACTTACAAAATGCTACGGGCCTTGGACTATGAAGGCACAGAGACATCACGGTACACGCATACGATATTAATAGATGCTTGACGATGATAGGCTCCCAGCAACTTCCAATTCAATATTAGTCTCGGTGATGGTAGATTAAATCAAGATCCTTGTATTTGGGCAAAAGATGTCAGCTCGGAGACTTTCAAGCAGAGGATCGACAGTTCCTCAGCAAATAAGAATCCACCATCAAAAACGCGAGCAATACGGACGAAGATCAACAAGCATCTTACCGTCTTCGTAGTGTGGCTAAGTCCTGCTGCCAGAACAACTCAGCAAATACCTTTTTCGGCAGATCGGGTCGATCCACGGATAGAAGCTCTAAAGATCCTTCAAATAACGAGGATTCAAATAAAACGGTAAAGCTTGACCGTGATTCATCTCCGGGCATCCCAGAATCGCCGGACAACAAACTCATCTTACCACATATTATGTAGCAACTGCTGCTTTGTGAGCCACCGCACTGCAGAATACGTCACTACGTCAGCCGAAAGGGGGAAGAGTAGGATCATTGACCCCATCTTACCCAGTTCTTTTGTCGTTAGTTGCACCTAAGGAGTGATATTCTCTTGATGACGTTCATCCGATAATATGTATGTCCGTTCTGCGGGAAATCCTTGATGGTCAGCTCTCTTGTTTAGGGGGATTCTAGGAATAGGGTCCATACGGTCGGTCATGCCAGCACTGATTGTGAGACAAAACACACATAAAGTTTCGCAAAGGTTCCTTCTTGGGACTTGTCATATGTAGCATGCATCATATTAAGGTACGGTAGATGAAATACTCAGAGTTTTTGGTTATTATTATTTTGTTACTGTGGTTCGATGTCTTCTATAGTCTAATTATATGCGAGATGAAGGGGAGAGAGAAACAGAGAATGAATAGATACTTTTATATCACAGTTCAATGTGATTAGTTGTCTATAGAGAAGGGTACAGGGAATGAAGAAAGTCTGCTTATGCTAGCCGAGTGTAGGAGCATAGACTATGAAAAGGAATTTCTAGTGTTAACTCGATCGATGTCGTACGGGTTTGCCTCGTATGATCGTCGCCCTTTGGGTTCCCCGTTGACGGACGATGCGCGAGATCGTGTACGGGCGTAAACGGGTTCATCGACTGCGGTGGAATCGTCGTCGTTTGTGGATTGACCATCCTGCTCATTTCCGGCCGCAGTTGACTTTTCTTCGACATTCTGGGCAGATTGATCCTGCATCCGCTGCATAAATGCGGCCGACTCCGCCGCGAACTTGCATTTCGAACGAACGGTTGCTCCGTACTTGTAAAACAGAAAAGGAAAAGGCACGCAGGCCAGGGCCAAAAATGCCGGGACAGAAGAAGCCCAGTGAATACCGAGCTTGTCGTACATCTGAGTCGTGAAAAGAGGAAAGGCTGCGCCGAAGCAAGACCGCAAAACTGAGTTGGCAGCCAAAACGGAAGCGGCAAAGATGGTGTATGAATCAATCAAATAATTCATAACGCTGAGGAAAACCAAGACCATACTGAACCCGAATGGAACTCCGGCCAGGATGCTGACGATCCAATGCACAGATGGGGAGTTGGTCCAGGCAAACCAAAAGAGTCCTATGGGCAAAGCGACGCTTCCAACCAGGGTCGAAGGAAGGCGTGCTTCTGGAGGGGCAAATCCACCGTGCTTTGCTGCGACTCTGTTGTATCGTCGATTATCCGGAATTGTGTAAATGATGGCGAATATCATGCCAACCATGATACCGAGAAAGCTGAGTCCGGAGATGCCCTGGTTCCAGCCTCGGTTCTGCTGATACACGATTGGGAAAGCAGCAAAGAGCATGTATAGCGTGCCGTAGATGATTGCCATATAGATAGATAGCAGAAGCACAATTGGCTCCTTGAAAAGTAAAATCCAGGGTCGTGAGAGAGCCGTCTTGATGGACTCGCTCAAGGGCACTCGTCCTTGTCTATGATCGATAATGCTGATGTAGTGTTTGCCTGTTGTTTGAGCTAACTGTGCAGCCCTACGACGAAGCAGGACTGGTGCGTAGGTTTCCGGGACGAGAAGAGAACCAATTATCCAGAGTGCTCCAGAGAAAGCTGCAAGGAAGCCCATGACCCAACGCCAACCTGCATTCATCCCAAGAAAACCTCCAATGATGGGGCCCAGAACAGGGCCAAGGAACGGGGCAGCGGCAAATAAGGCCATAGCTAACCCTCTTTGTGATGCTGGGAACATGTCTGCAATTGCGCCACCGGCATTTGTGAGAGGAGATGAGCCAAAGGCTCCGGCGAAGAAACGAAGAATTGTGATGGTCCAGGCATTCTGTGCCCCAGCACAACCGGCGTTGAAAGCTGTGAGGGCAGCATAAGTTCCGACGAATAAAACCTGACGACCAAAGACCTCACTGCATGAAGGCGTTAGTTGTTGTTCACGAGCGTTACTGCTAGAGCGACTTGCCTGAGAGGAGCCCAAACAAGAGGGCCTACGGCGAAGCCCAAAACAAAGAGAGAAACGCCCAGCGTGGCAAGCTCTTGGCTAATGTCAAATTGTTCCATAATCTCAATAATGCCGCCCGTATAAGCTGAAGACACCAACGCAACTGCCAAAGTCGCAATAGCCACAACAGAGGTTATGAACCACTTCTTGGTCTGGCTAAAGAGCATCGGGTTGCGTGGGTCGTCGGGAATCCATTGCACGATGTATGGGTCATCTTCTGTACCAGACCCGGGATAGGGAAAGTTGGCGACTTCGGGTGTGATTCCGGCTTGGTCGATAACCAGGCGCCAGTGTGGAATTGTGCTTCTGTTGGCAGGTTCAATTTGGTCTTCGCGCGTTGGCTTCTCGTCTTCGGTCGATGTGGCAGCCATCTCTGCTGCGTGGAACAAGGTCGCTTCGGGCTGAGATCAAGCACTGCGATCCAGTCGCGTGTGTTTGTGAAAGTAAAAAGAACGTTGTCGGGAGATTGCTAGGGATAGCGATTTCACGATGTGAGGAAAAATGAGAGGGGAGAGTCGTCTTTGTTATACTTGCGGATCGTGGGTAGGGGGCGTGTGTGGGTAGGGTGATACGGCGTCGGGACGGTGATCAAGTCCGGCATAGGCTTGCTTGTCCGCGTACTCGATTGCGAGACTCGGCATGGGTAGAAGCAATATTGACAATGGACTTGTTGAAGGAGACGTGATGCTGCAGATGGTTCTCCCAAATATGCATCTCTACCGCAGGTGACGATCTGCGTGTCAAGACGCAATAAATCTGATCTGTAGATGCTCTTGATCAGATCTTAACCTGGAACTGTTGAATACCTAGGTAGCTGGATATTTCAGAACACCTGACACCCCTCTTGCCTCATGAGACCAGGTTCGGATTTTAGGAGAAGCCGATCAATCGTGCATAAAAACACGCCCCTCCCTTGCCCATGACCCCAATGATTCAGCGGATGGGTAACATGGCTTAGTGGCAATGTTGGTGAAGCCTGCTGGTCAACCTGTGTTACCAGTGTAAATACTGCACATTTGTGATAGTTGCCTGGGAGGAATCTTTTGTATTGGATATGCATCATGCCTAGCAGTCCTTGGACTGGAACAAGATTGACCAAAAAGAATCCATGTTGAGAATTGGAACTGACGGTATTCCCTTTGTCGCGTAGACCCATCCATTCTTATTACAAACGCGTCGTCCTCCTGCTTGAATAGTACAGCGCAGTCTTGATACCGGACCAGGAGCTCACTTCGGACCCGATCAAGGGCCCGTCCATGCACCCATCCTTTAAAAACATGTCATAAGTCACGGTTATCATACCTCATTCCCTTCTTGAAGTCTTTATTAAGCCAACGTCATTCCTTGTCCATGTTCAGGGCCAGTCCATTTGACGGACAAGCTTTCCTAGGATCAAAGCCCGTCCCACCGCTGATTCAGTGGTTCCACTTGGGCTTCATTAGTGGGCTCTCGCTCTCCCGGAGGAGAGATCCATCCATGGTTCAGGGTAGGATAAGGAGGCGCCTGTTAAACATTCATGAGTACACTCAAATAAAGGACTTATCGGTGATTAAATAATTCCGTAATCCGTGTCAAAAGGCGTGCTCAGACTCCACTTCACAGCATTGAGAGAAGTTAGAGAACCCTTTGAAGCTTCTATTCATGGATAATCCTCCCCAACAAGCCCTAATTTGACACAGACGCTGCATTGATTTCTTCCCAATCCACCACCCGCAGACTTGAAGTCGGGAGTCCAGCACACATTCCTCAACATATTTTTGTCATCTTCATGTCTGTTTCTAGTCGCTGTACATAATCCGGTATCTCAGGACTGTAGCCACCCCTCGCTCGCAAGATATCTGACCTTACTCTCCAAGCTCCCAACACGAAGCTGGCCAGTGACATGTTCGATGGCTTTGAGGTGTCGTAAAATTCTTGGTGAGCTGAGTAGACCATGGGTATCAAATTCCAGGCGCGTTCCACCAAGCTCCCCGAAGTCCGGAAGGAGAGCTGCGCAACCATGTGCGCAAACACGTCGTAGTGAAAGTCGAACAAGATGTACCAAGAGAAGACTTTACTGCTGGAGGTTTGATGCAGTCTCATGCAGTGCTCAATCGACAGTATCGATAGCTTGAAGATGTGGTCGCTCACGGAGATGATTTCGGTTCCCCATTCTGGCTGCTCGCCTCTGGACTGGCTCATCTCGTCGAATTTGCTGCTAAAAATTGACGTGACTGTAGATGCCAATTCGTGAATCGGGCCTGCGGAGAGATCTGAATATTGCTTCATGACACTTTGAAGACCGTCTTTTAGATCATGAATCAAACTTTTGAAGTCTGCAACATCCTGGGTCTCATCTGACTGCCCACTGAGTACAAGCGCCTCACCTTGAGACATGCTCTCAGGGAAATTGGCTCGCGAGGTAGCCAGCTGCCCAACTTTGCAGAATATCAGACAAATTATCATATCCGTGGGCCCCTCTTGATCTTTGAATGGCTCCGTCGCGTCTGGACGGAGCCCGTCATCGTCAATGTTGGTTGGCATCTTGCAGTCTGTGGTTGAAGGGAGCGAGGAAGGGCTTAAACCAGAAGCCCTGGCTGACTTGACATCCAAAATCACAATCTGCCACCATAGTCGCCTCCTCATTTCTGTTTCGAAGGGAGAAAGGCCCAGGGACTCTCCATCGCGATGAAGGCCCATTTTCTGGGCCATACGAATACAGACACTGTTGAGAATCCAGACTTCCCGGGAGCCGTGCTGACTTCGAAGCGCCATCTGTCTCCGGTGTTAACTAGGTCTTCTCGTACGGTTCCTCAATGACTCTCTTACCAAGTATAGGGTTAACGCTTGGAGAAGTGTTAAGTTGGGCTTCTCGAGAAATCGTGCACGTCTCAGGGCGATACGAATCCCTGCTGAAAGGCGATGGAAAGCCTGGTCGCGAGAGCTTCCCAGCATGCTCCAACATTCGTCCTCGCTCAAAGAGAGTGACGCCAAGCAGAATATGGCAAATAACAACGCCCGTATGTCATCGGGCGGGTTGCCGGCGCTGCACACTAAATCGACCAAGTGTGGCTGAACTGTCGATGCGTGTATGATCTTGATCAAAGGGTGTATTCGATCCAAGAAAACCTGCCAGAGAGAGTACATCTGACTCGGCAATGGTTCTAAGAATGCCGTTGCATCGGAAGAGGGACGACATTCATCATCGTGAGATTGATGCGGGTCTAGTAACGACCCATTCTCAAGGCTGAAGGTGGTATCGTTCACCGCACCATAAAGTGACTTCATAGCCAAGACCTGTTATCCATGTCAACTTAAAGTACATCTTGACTCGCTGGGCATAACTCACTTCTTCGAATACGGCACCCCAGAGCCACCTATCAGTAAAGCGTACCGCACCTTGGTCAACTAGAATCTTGCCAGTTGAGGGTAAGGCATCCTGGCTGAGTTGGAGTTGTTTGGTGCTTTGTTGTTTTGATGCACGAGTTATGCCGATGGAGCCTGCTTCTTTTGAAGTCGCATCTGTGTACTTCATTTGGTCCAACAGCTTCTCGCATCGCATCAGTCTTTCTCGCAGCTCCATACGCGGTCGGCGTTTGGGCCTCGGAGGAGCGGGTGAGGTTGGAATACATGGTTCATCAGACTGAATGTGTACATATTTGTTACAATAAGAGGGCGCTCAGCCTTGGTTAAATAGAAGGGGAGAGACATACCTTGATGCAATTAGAACACGGCAAATTGTGATCGCACTTGATCTTACGGGATCTGCAAGAGCGGCATGCCAAGAGGCGCTGCTCCCTGCTGGGCGAATTGCTTGCCATGATGCATGTGCTTGGCATGAGGAAGC
The DNA here is from genome assembly GCA_023509875.1 of Rugonectria rugulosa. Classification (NCBI taxonomy): domain Eukaryota; kingdom Fungi; phylum Ascomycota; class Sordariomycetes; order Hypocreales; family Nectriaceae; genus Rugonectria; species Rugonectria rugulosa. The sequence goes on from JALNIO010000529.1 coordinate 37,112, forward strand.
TTCAAAGGCCGGGATTTCGAGGGAATAGAACGAGAGGGAAAAAAGAAAATCATGAGGGCCTTTGCCAATTCGGAAGATCCTACTCCTTGCAAACAAAACACATAAAGTGCGATTATTTCAGGTCAATCACATTGGGTCACTGGGTTAAGCATAATAAGGATCCCTAATTCTATTCTTGATGGATAACAGAAACGCAAACGTAGGAACCATTCAGTCGACAGGAACAGGGGTAACCGGGGTGTTGCAACTATCGAGATGAATCGGGACTCGGCACACTCCCAATCGAATGACATGAGCATTTCATGCCAATCATCAAATTTTTTACGAGGAAAACGGTGATACCGATCTTGATTCCGCCTATCTCGCTCGGAGATGGCCTTGTTACATCTCGTCCGTCTAACTCCGTCCAGGTTGTCCTTAGTTTCCATGTAGGTACGGAGTAAGTTGGTAAGGTCGCCGCCAGGGGGCTTGGGAGTATGACATAATGCCAATCTCCGCCGCTGATTCAACACTTGTGAGGTTTATGTTCGCCAGTCCAATCACATTTCGAGCTTTAGTGGCCCTTCTTCAGATGATGCCAAATTCTACTTAAATTATGCTCATCCGCTGACTCGCCTTGCCCTCCCTTTCAAGGGACCATCGCAAGTCTTCCTAAGATCGTGTCCTCGATCCGGAGATTCTTTCCACCAAGTTTGATGCGTTATTGCTCTATTCCGCGGAGACATCCCGCGGAGCAAAAACAATGAACCCCGATCGGCCCGACGCGGGCCCCGAACTCCGGCCCTCTCCCAATGACAATGACGCGAGCGAGCCCGTCCAGGATAGCGCCGACGCCGACAGTCCTCAGCTCGCAACATCTGAGGACTCGCGCATCGGTCCTTCACTCCAAAAGAAGCGAGCTCGCGATCGACGCGCGCAACAAAAGCTGAGGGAAAAGCGCATGTCCCATGTCCAGGGATTGGAGAATCACGTTTCTACGCTCGAGGATGAAATTCGAGGACTTAGGCATGTGTGCGAGGTTCTTTACCAAGAGAATCAGGTTCTGCATGCTCGTCAGGAGGACATCCGACAGTCCGTTGCTTCCTGGGGACGAGGCGCGCCAACATCAGACTTGAGACAGAAAGACCAAAGACCAGGCAGATCACTAAATGACATGATACGTTCGTCACATAATTCTGGCTTCAGTAATCTCTTTACTGTACCCATAATCGGACAATCTTCAGAAACCTGTCGCAGTTTACCCGACACTTCACAACCAGCCCAAACTTCCTTTGAAGATATGTCGTCGCCTTTTGTCCCCAGCCACGCATCTACGTCAATATGCCATCAAGATCGCATGTCTTTAACAAACCTCATCACGGATTCCAGAGCTCCCAACCCACCTTCCTCTGGATGTGAACCAGAACGGTGGAGTCTGGTCCCAGCTCACGAGGTTACAGATGTTCTTGTGAGCGAGCAATTTGCTCAATTGCTTGCTCACCCAGAAATAGTTTCTAGGTGCCCGTATACGCCAAAGCCGGTTGAGATCATGTATGGATCTAGGGGCAATCTCCTGGCCCATCTTCTCAATGGGAGCGCGCAGAGGTGGCCGCTGGGCGATCCTGAGCGTCTCGCTGCAGGCTTTCTCTCCTATCGTTTCATCAGGTGGACTAGTCATCCCACGATGGAGAGCTTCTCCTATCTCTGCGATTTTCAAAAGCCCGTTGATGAACAGATAAGGCAGTCGCACCATTTCTTCATTGATTTCATCTGGTGGCCGCGATTGCGAGCGAACATGATCACCTACTCTCATCTTTATGATCCGCTCGATGCGATGAGTTTATTGACCTGCTGCCAAAAGGTGCGCTGGCCCTGGAGAAAGCCTATTCTTCGACCCAATGATAATGGGGAGCTTGAGATATGCCCAAACTTCTACGACACCATGACTCGGCTGGATGGATGGGGTCTTACGGACGAGTACATACAATACCTTGCACAATATCCTAAGCTATTAGAAGGCCTCGATGTGGAATCCCTACGATATCAGTTCATTTGATCGCAGGGTCTCAATCAAGTCACTGATCTCCTGGCTAGAAATTTGATAATTTCTTATATTAGTAATGAATTTCAACATGAAATAAATTGACTCTGGCTCTTTACAGCTTGCCTCATATCTGCCAACCCCTGGCATTCCAAGATTAGGCAAACAACAATGTCCAACACGCAAATTTAAGCTCATTCGATCTAGCAGGTTGGCTTCATAGCGCGCACTTTCAAAATCGGGTTTCATAGCTCCAATGGATGCGTCTCCAGAAATTCCTCAAGGGTTGTCAATTTACCCCTTGCATTTTCGTTGGCCAAATCGATCTGGTGTTGGGCATCTGGACCGAAGTAGCCAAACTCTTCCTCGAAACTGAATGCGTCAAGGAAGATATCGGGTGCGAATGGCAGGCTCTTTTTGAACTCTTCCCGTGGAGTCTGCTTGTAGACGATGGTCTTCCCCGTAGCCTTAGATAGGATGGAGGCTATCTCTTGAAGGCTGTAGAGCGCCGTCGCGGCGTAGTATATCTTCCCTTCAAACTTGGCCGGCTCGGCAAGAATGGCGCCAATGAATTTCCCCGTGTCCTTAACCGCATTGATAAAGGGAAACTTCGTGTCTGGTGATACGTTGCGTCTCAAGATCCAGGTTCCATCGGGATCTTGTTTAGGGTTCAAGAATGGTTGAGATTGGAAATTCTCCATAAACCATCCAGGCAAATAGAATGCACTCTTAATGGGAAGCTGTCGAATATACTGCTCAATCTTTGCCTTGGCGTCGAAGGCTGTGACATGGGTGTATTTGCCGCCCGATATTTCGGCGACTGCCGGCAGAGTGCTGAAGATAATAAACTTGACGCTCTTTTCCACAGCTACGTCTGCAATTGTTTTCCCATTCTGGTATTCGTCTTCCACCGCGTTAGGGCCAAAGGAGGGCGTTGTCATGGCAAACACAGTATGTGCACCATCCAGAGCGGCGTCGATGGAAGCTCGATTGGCAACATCTCCCTCGACGACTTCGGCCTTTTCTTTCAACGCTTTTGCCTTTTCAGAGTTGACATCTCGAGTGATGGCGCGTATCTTGTACTGCTGAGACAGTTCTGGATCGTTCAAGACGTAGTCGACGACAGAACCGCCCTGTTGGCCAGTAGCACCAAAGACGACCAGAACCTTGGACATTTTGACAGGGCGTGAAAAATTGGTACTCGTAGTATAGGTACAGAAAGAATAAATGTCTTCTTGGGTGTTTTGTTTTATTATATGTCCTCAACTGGAAAATGATCCTGAGCTTTTGTAATAGAGGGGTATTGAGTTCGTCCGGCTGACAAATTGATATTCTACTAGCTCACCTGGTTATGGAATGAGCCGCATGTACTGGCTGCTCAACTCATATTAGTAATACATTGGCAGAAATCCGCAACTCCGCATAATTTCATGCAGTATTGCAATTCAGGACTTTTATATCAAACAATCTAATGAAACATGAAGCAAGACTAAGGTTAAGGCTGGGGACTAATAATATTCGTAAGCAAGTTCTTTTGGGTCCTGAGGTTGATGGTTTGCGTAGTGGTAACTTATAGCCAAAGTTGACTTCCCGGGTTTTCCCCGCCAAAAATAAACCTTTGATGCATCTACATGTGCCCTACGACTCGAATCTTGATCTGAGATGATGTCTGGAGTATAATCTCAACCCATCGGCCCGGCTATGGGGCATTTGTAGTTCGGGATCTTGATGTGGCGTGGTAAGCTCGCTAGTTGCCTTGATATGCTTCCTTGGCGATCTTGAGTTTCCGGGAGTTTCAAACTTTCCCCGCGCTGTGAAATTGGGTCTCTCTATTCAATAAAACCTACCTATGGAAAGGACTAGGGATATAGTCTTGTCCATTTGGTCTGGCTCTTATCTTGATCGACTTGTGGTTGAATTGGCACCCTAGACATTGACAAACTCCATTCTTCAACGGCGCGATCGGAATCCTTCCCGAGCTCTTTTCATCTCGTTTTGGAAGGATTGGGGCGCGAACAGACCTTGACATCTAATATTTGCCCCGCCTTATTGTTGCAATGGTGTCCTTTTGAACTATTCAATACTAAATTCACTGCTTTTAGAGCATCGGGGCGGTGAAGTCACGGATGTTCCATTCCATTGAAGCAGTTACATCGGGACTAACAGCTTGGGAAAATTATCGCATCCAGAACAATTGCGCCCATCAATACACGTTATAGTTAGGCAAGCTATTGCAGTCTAAGTACCAGATGAAAGAAAGGATGAGCAGGGTTCAACATTTCATCCCCAACTGTCGGCAAACTACAGGTAACTGAAGCACCTATGCTGGAAACTTTTCATCAAGGATCACGTAGAAAAGGGGCGAGGGCAGGGTTGTAAGTAAATGGAGAGGACACTGAAATTATTGCCTGGGTAAAATAAACTGGTGTTGGTATCCATCTCCATATTTGCCCCTTATTATAGCCACCCCTGCTTCTCATTACCACTCTATGTCCTCCCATGACGTGTAGATGTTTTGCTGTGGACGTCGCTCACCAAACATAATGCGATTATGTCGGTCGACTTCAGTAGTAGGTAGGCAAGCATACTAAGCAGTTGCCTTCCTTGTGATATTTCCATTTGCCCTGGTCTGTTGCACTTCCGCAATGACAGCAGACTTCAAGTCCAGCTCGACCTTTTCATTGAACTTGGAATTAATCTCCTCAAGCGGCAAGCCCATTGTCTAGTTGGCTCTGTTAGTAAAGTTCATTCTAGTCAATAATGTAGAGCAAACTTACCTCTGGGAAGGTGAACCAGATAGCAATAGTACTTATAACGGTGACGACGACGAAGATCATGTAGAACTTCCAACCAATATTGTTTAGGCCGACAGTTGCGGGAGAGGTGTAGGCAATCGAGTTTCCAAAGAAAGATGCGTACACAAGAGTAGAACCCTCACTTCGGAGATCTGCGGCATGTGACTGTTAGTCCAGATGATCGATGTTGATGAGGATGAGGATGCAAGGTTAGGAACTTACGCGTTGGCCAGATCTCGGATCCGTACGCATATGCAGTGCATTCGATCGTTGTTGTGAAGAAAGCTCCAAAGATAAAGTAAATGGCAACAGCAGCATTCAGACCGGGAGCATCGTCAGTACCGAGGTAGAACTTCTGGAGCGCAGCCATGACACTGAGGATGGCAGCACATCCGAAACCTCCGACGACTGCAAACCACCAATAATTAGTAATGATTCAGGTAGTTGAAGCAACGATGAAAACGTACCCAGAAGCTTTACTCGGCCAACGCGGTCAAGTAGGAGAACATTGAAACCGCAGCCAATGACGGCACAGACAGTCCAGACAAGACCCAGTGCAAGTTGAAGCGTGGTGCCGAATCCCAGACCGCCCATCAAGGTTGGGATAAGATTGGCAATAGCTGTGATACCAGTACCCTGACCCATCACCCAGAGAAGAATCGAACAGTAAGCCCGCTTCAAGTGGGACTTGGTCGTGAAGATGTACCAAAAGCCGCTCGGCAAGCTCTTCTCCGTCTCAACCTGAGCCTTGATCTGGGCTGCCTCGGCATGAGCAAGCAAGCCAGCAGGGTCGGCGCTGGTTGTGTGGAGTTTGATCAAGACAGCGATGGCTTCCTCGTCTCGGCCCTGTTCCATGAGCCAGCGGGGAGACTCTGGGAGAGAGGACAGCGAGACGAGGTGGAGCACGCCCATACCTGTCAGCACGATAAAGATGAGACGCCATTGAATAGGAGAATCGACAAAGCTGAAGCCAAGATTGAAAACAGCGCAAAGGATGTACGCAGTAACAATGCCTACACCTTGCAATCCGACTAGGAGACCACGAGCGTGGGGAGGTGCCACTTCGCTCATGTATACGGGAGAGTTGGTGAGCAACATGCCACCTCCGATACCGCATAGAAGGCGGAATGCAATGAGCATGGCAATATTGACAGATCCAGCTTGAAGAGCTCCGCATACAATGACAATGATAGAAGCTGTAGCATTGCAAATGCGTCGGCCGAAGTGTTTCGAGATGGGAGCTTGGACTAGGGAACCGATCATACAGCCAGCCAGGAAACTTGCAATACAGATTAGCATGTCATAAGGCCTAGAAAAGATGGCTTTGAAATTACTCACCCTCCTAGAAGGCCATCCGTTCGCTGAGCAGCATCTGAACCCGACAGGAACTTGGCAATGAACGATGTTTGTGCCAGGGTCCCAGCAATGGCGTTGGCGCTGAAGCCATACATGTAGCCACCCAAAGCAGCTGTGAAGATGACCTAGGAAGATGTGAGAGAGCTCTCTGTGAGCAAAGGTGATATGAAATTACCTGGTAGGTGATCCAACTGACGGAGTGGGTGACCGTGTCGACAGTATCACTAATGCCATCCTCAGACTCCGGCTTGCTTGTGGCCTTGTCGTAGACAAGCTCAGAGCTTGTGAGCTCTGTGCTCGTCTCAGGCTGTTTCTCAGTCGCCGAGGTCATATTGAAAGTCGTGTGAGTGGCAGAGCTTCAAAGACTAAGGGCAATGAGTGTGAGAGATCTGTGGGAAAAGCAAACTGTGACAGAACTGGGAGGACTACTGTCACAGAAGATAAAAAGGAGAAGAAGACTAGTACAAAAACATATGGACGATGCAGTGATTCATGTACGGATTCGACATATCCTCTCCCGATGGCACGTCTTGTATGCAAGTCCACGACTGTCACATACTATCACTGAGGATAGTCTAGGGATCATCCCCACCCCGGCAGTCTTGCCTGGGTACTCTCCAGGGGGGTACGAAAAAGGCTCGTCGCTGGCTCAGTCAGGAACGATAAAGATGGTGCGGCAGAGCAGGGATCGGGGAACACACCACGCGTACTAGTGGCCTAAGCTGTTTCGAAGGATTCCGGGGATGGAACACCGTGTTGGTCCCTTGTGGACCGAATGCAACATCGGCGGAACTAAGAGGGCCTCTGCATTCCGCTATTGTAGCGTCTGGTCGACCAACACTCGGTATGAATTTCCCCGTCACATCAAAGCCCCTGGATACCCTTGCTAAAACAATGGAATACATAAACATCCATGTACCGTGTCGCATACTTGGTGTGGTGTGAGTATCGCTTCCCCTCAAGACTAACCGCGTAATGGTCTAATCGCTCGACCTCCGTGTAGATCGTAACTCTGTCTATTTAATCACTTTACATGTGCATGCTCCTAGTGCATTTCTCATGCTTATAGATCCTTTTGTGACTGCAAGACCCTTAACTCACTTTGCATTGCTTTTCTTTTACTCCGCACCCATACCATTATTCTTGAGCCTTCAAGCCAATCCGCAAACATGCCTCTTGAGGTCCCCGAAGCTGAAGTGTTCCCCGTCCTGAAGGGCAAGTCCGTCATCATTACGGGAGGTGCGCAGGGTATGGGTAAGGCTACAGCAGAGGTCTTCCTCAAAGCTGGTGCCAAAGTCGTCATCTGCGATGTGCAGCAAGACAAGGGCGAGGAAGTTGCCAAGGAGCTGTCTGCTCTCGGAGAAGTCTACTTCGTCAAGACAGATATCTCTTCTTCCGAGGAAGTCGCCGCCCTTGTCAAATTTGCCGTGGACAAGTTTGGTCGTCTCGACGCCGCTGTGAACAACGCTGCATTGAGCCCAGACAGCACTCCACTGATCGACTTTGACGAGGCTTACTGGAACAAGACCATCGGCATCAACCTTACCGGCACAGCACTATGTGTGAAACACGAGATGAAGCAGTTCATCGAGCAGGGAGCAGGCGGCACCATCGTCAACATTGCCAGCATCAACGCATTCAGGCCTCAGCCCAACATGCCGGCTTATACGGCCGCTAAACATGCTCTGGTGGGCTTGACAAAGCACGCCAGCATGGAAGGTGGCAAGCACAATATTCGTGTGAACGCCGTGGCCCCAGGCGCCATTTTTGTGAGTTGTCATGTTTTCACTCCTGAAAATGCATGCAGAACGCGAGCTAACCGACTTGGGCAGAGCGAGATGTCCGCAAAGGCTTTGGAGATCATGGGCACGACTCATGACGAGTTCGCCCCTAACGTTAGCTACCTGAACCGGTTTGGAGTCGCCCATGAGGTGGCTCAGGGATCTTTGTGGTTGTCCTCGCAGGCATCTTCTTATGTCACTGGTGTTGTTCTGCCAATTGATGGAGGTTTCATGGCCAAATAAGCGCTGTGTTTAGTACGATTCGCTTAATTCCTTGACTTATGGAATACTACATGTACCATAGGATACCACCTTTTTCTCTGCCCATAGCTTCGTAACATTGTGCTCCGTACATAAGAACATCGAGAGCATCGTAATCAAGTCGATCTTCGCAAGTATCCAAGCTCAAATGATCATTATCGCTCGCTTAGGTGAACTTTACTTGACGAACACGTACGGAGAGTGTGGATATGGTTCTCACTCTATCTTGCAGAACACGTGGTGCGCACTTGCAATACACGTGGAATACATGTTGCGGCTCGAGCGGCACACACACTCAAGAACCCTGGCACGTTAAGTTGTGATCACATGGTTCGATAAATGAAGTTTTACCGTTCGAACGGTAAGAGGATCATCGAGAAAACATGCAATCGAGGAACCGGCTGCAACTGCAGCCTCAGTGGCAATCTATCAACCCGCCGACGTCGCAGTAGGTGGCTGTCAAGAGCCCCGTTTCCCATGTACGGAACTTTTTCCTTTCACACCTTTACCTCGGCCGGGACTCATATCCTGTTGCGTAATAGTACGATGTCCCGGCCAGGGCCCAACAAGACTCGGTCTCTGATCGACGTTGTTGGTCCTCGCCCCTAAATGCACGTTGGTGCAGTAATGACAACCTGGTGCCCGGGTCCATACCCTTAGCGAATAAGATGGGCTTTCCCAGTTCTCTAACCCCGGTACTGTTGAAATCCCGGCCCCAGTCCCCAGTCCCGGCTCATTTTGCCAATTACCGCGACCCCAGAATCGTCACATCACACAGTGTCCGGGCGATCTTTGCTATTTCGAAGACCGGACCGCATAAACTTACGAGGGGTTGCCAGACGCTACTCGACTGCATATGCGTACGAAGCACGTCGCGCCGCCCCCACCGCGTCGGCATAGACAAGACTTCCATGTCTTCTTCCCCAGTAGCGTGACACTGCAAGTGGAAAGCGCAGATAATGAGATTTTCCATTTTCGCGTTCTTGTCTCGAGAAAACTTACGACTCGGGCCGAAAATTCAGTCGCTAGGGGTGGTGCGGATAGCCGGACCGTCCCTATTCTTTGCTGACTCGAAGCTGGGAACCCCAACATGGCGTGGCCTCTGAAGCTCTCACTACTTCGTACGACAGCTCTACAAGGAGATACGGGGTACGCATGAGGTGATTCAAGTTTGTGGAGATTAAGGTGAGGCCTCGCTCTGTTATCTGACATCTGCTCTACTCCGTATGTGATCTGTAATAATGCTTGCCTAAACGAGTAAATCCCGCTGTCTCCCCGCTAAACGCTGAAAGAAAGCCCCCCGTTTGCGCTCACCAGGTTGCCAGTCATCCACCCGGACTCGGGGCTACAGATCATGGCCACGAGATCCGCAATCTCCTCTGGATATGCAGCTCTTCCTCCGAATTTTCTCCCCAGCTCCTGGACTTCCGGTGCGTCAGTCTCTCGAACCGGAACAAGAGGGGTCAGCGGGTTCCATAGACCCAACTGCTCTTTGACCGAATCAGGCGCATTCATGTACATGTCGGTCATGACAGGGCCTGGGTTGATGGTGTTTACGGTGCAGCTCTCGGCCAGCTCCCTGCACCAGACTCTCGCCATCGCTTCCATGGCTGCCTTGGTGCCAGCATAGATGGTGGTGTGAGGTGTGCCAATTTTGGGGTTGATGCTAGACAAGTTGACAATGCGACCTGAGCGGTCGGTTGGCAGGTGTGGCTTGCAGGCCCCAGTCAGTAGTGCCGGACCCAGGACATTGACTCGGTAGCTGTGGTCAAATTCATCCTGTCTAACTGACTCGACAGGACCAAGGTACAGAACAGCGGCGTTGTTGACCAGGATGCTGATCTTCAAGTCGTCACCTCCAAAGTTGTCCTTGCACACCGAAATGATGCGCTTGCAGTCGTCAAGCTTGCTGATATCCGCCCTGCACGGCACGGCTTTGACAGAGTATTTTTCCTCGAGCTCCTTGGCCAGGTCTGCCGCAGGAGCATCAGAGGACTTGGTAGCATAGTTGATCAGAATGTTTGCCCCTTGGGAGGCCAGTTTTCGGGCAATGTATGCACCGATGCCTAAAGATGAGGATCGTCAGCTTCATTGTACAGGCCTGATATACTTCGTACTAAGACGTACCGCGTGCAGAACCGGTAACAATGGCAAGCTTGCCTTCATGGACTCTGGCTCCGTTTGTCATGGCGATATGAGTGATTTTGGTGTGATTTAAAATGCTCAATGGTGATAGCTTGCAGCGTCGGCGAAGACTGAGTTGGATCAAATCCAAAACTGGACGTTACGTAGCTCATTTTTCTACTTCTCTCGCTCTCCTATGCGAAATTTTATCTCTCAGCAATCAGTGGGTACTTTTCACTCCTGGTGTCATCCGATGTGCGTCGTAAATCTGTCTCTCGCGATGCTGGTTGTTGTTGTTGGCAATGCCAACTGCGTGGGACATGCTTCGCTCAGGGGTGCCCTGTTAGACCGGGTCTTCACGACCCTCACCATCACACGTACACCGTACGAAGTACGCAAGAATTTGCCGGCCCATTCCCCACCCGCGGATAAGAAAGTGGCGTTGAGGATCTTCCCGCGGCCAGTAGCACAGTGCTTAACGTAACCGATGGAGATGGATGGCACCACTTGGTATCTTGGCTGAAGATCCCTCCATCTCTCGTCAACGTCTTCCTTGGTCATTGGACGACCCCTGGAAGTGATTGCAGCGTTCGCATCTTGACGAATCCTGCATGAAACGGTGTTAATTTCATTTTGGAACAAGGGGTCTCCAAGCTCTCCAACCATGTTGTCGGGAATCTTTCTGTGCTAACCGACACACGTTGTGGATATTGAGGATCTCTAGTGTATCAAGACCGTTGTCGGTCGTTCAACAGAGCCTATAGAGCATCACATATATGACTTAAGTACCGCGCAAGTCGAAGCTGAATGGAAATGATCTACTAGACCGGACCATTCACTCCCCCACGTAGCGTACACGGTAGCTCGTGACAGTCATTGTAGCTACGTATGCGTAGTACCCAGCCGCGGCTTTTTGATGCAGGCAGGCAAGCAGGCTCCCCCCTTGACGGCACTCAGCCCACCATCAAGGTGGAAATCTGCAACGTCCTTTATCTTGGACCAGGTCTTAAGCTGTTCGTCGAAAGGGGTAAAGAAACATGTCGTGGTCACATCCGGCATGACGTTTTCCCCTTTTCTGGTAAGCCCAAGGTACCAAATGAGTAATATGAATCCTTTGAGGCCCTCTTGACGAGGGTCGGAAACGGGACGAGTCTGACGATTGGTTACAACGTTCCAGCAAGCTTATTAAATTATATGATTACCGACAGACCGGCTTTGTGCCCGTTCATCCCTCTAGCCTTTTGAAACCAACAACGGTCTGCATCCTTCTCGTCCAACTCATTCTTTTCTTTCACGACCCAAAGAGGCTTCCCCGCCTGCTGCGCTGAACCACGTTGGCTTTATGAGTTTGTTCTTTATCATCGGACACTCATACTGAACTTCAACATGACCTTCCAGGCAGCAGGTGTCGCCGGCAAAGGTGGCATGGTGTTTGGCATCATCTGGGCTGAGAACGTCGTGAGTTATACGCTCATCAGCTTGCGAATATACACGCGCCGGTACATCAGAGGTTCGGTTGGTTGGGATGATCTCTGTCTCGCCAGCGTTGCGGTTTGTGTCCTCCTTTTGGCGACATATCAACATCCAGCTCACATTCCTTGAATTAGGTTCTCATGACCATCTTTGCCATCCTCACGACCTTCTCCGCAGCCAACGGCATGGGCCAACATGCCGATGATCTCAACACCGCCCAATATTCCAGGGCCATGCTGTATCTGCTATGCTCTCAGTGTGTTGTATCAATGGCCATAGGCATGGGCAAAGTTAGTGTAGCTGTTTTCCTGCTCCGTATCGTTACCGCGCCTTGGTAAGTATCATCAAATCCTCATATCATCCTCACTCGTTGTGCATTTGGCTAAGACGTGAACGTTTGATGGCCGCAGGCATCGGTGGTTTCTATGGTTTTGTATCGCATCCATGATGATACTCAGCATGCTTCTGTCTATCGCCGTCTTTGCGCAGTGCACCCCAGTTGAATCAATATGGAATCCGGCACTGGCCGATAAACAGGTGTGCCACATTAGCCTGACTGTGGTCGCTTTCATTGATTGCGGTAAGTTATCATCCCAGCAACTCGAGACTACTCACATATTCTGACTATGAGGTCAGCATATGCTGCTGTGATGGACTTTGCCTTGGCAGGGTTCCCTTGGCTTGCCCTACACAGCTTGAACATGAAGCGCAAGGAGCGCATTTCCATTTGTCTCTCGCTCAGTCTCGGCATCTTGTAAGCTCTTCTGCCTCTACGTGCCTACAAGTTCCGCAATACTGATCAAAACTAGCGCTGGTGTCTGTGGTATCATCAGGACGGCTGGCCTAAATGCTTTAAGTAACTCTAGCGACTACTTGTGTACGCACCTCCATCTTCATTCCTTATCATTCTTCTCTCTGACTGATCTTGATAACCAGATGCCACTTCGGATTCTGTTGTCTGGACCGCCAGCGAAGTCACAACTACCATCATTTGCCTCACTCTGCCGGCGCTTCGACCACTATACAACAAGGTGAGAGGCCAAGAATCGAGTTCGGCTGGATATCAGCAACACGACGATTCGGCCTACGGAACGGGTGGTTCTTTTCATCTCAGCTCATACCCGGGTGGTAAACGCAAAGATGCCGGCCTTGGGTACGCGAAAAACAGCAACTTTGTCTCAGCGGAAGCATCCAGAGCCGGCCAGACGACGATTAAAAACGATAGCGACGAGACTATTCTACTTCAGGCAGACGGAAAGCGTATCATGCGGGTCCAGGAGGTCACCGTTTCGTATGAAAACGCCAATTCAGAGAACGGTGTATCTATTAGGCAAGAGGTGTAACGGTAAATGTCCGAGATGGAAAAGTAATGTATAGGTATACGAAGACCTCGATATGAAATTAGTGATCAAGATCATCCACAGCCCGACCAAGATAAACTCCTACCTATGAGATAACCATCTAGACAAGGGTGTAATTAATTAACTAATTGGGTGTTATTACATACTTTGCTTCTATGAGTTTGTGGTGGCTGCTTGCATGCATGAAGATAGTGATGTTTGATAGCTAAGGTGCTTAAGTGTAGATTAGCTTAATGCTGTAACAATGATAATGATGAAGGTCGTTGTCCCTCATGGCAGTGTACACGGTTATGATGTGGACTTGTCCCTATTTAGACGGCTGTCCACACATTGATGGACCAATCTTGCTTTCTGTGTTTTCTAAATCGAAACTTATCGCGATCCAAGTTCTTCTTATTCTTATTTAACCAAGCTTCCTCCATATCAATGGATACATAGAGACATCGCATGCTAGAAATGGGTTATGAGATGGCTGGTGTGTCCGGAATTTCTATCGCCATTTCATCTCGTCCTACCCTGTACATATAGGCTGAGCTTGCATCACAAACGCGATCCGCGCCTAGTTATGGTCGTATATTAGAAAATATCCAATACTTGTAAACAGTTAAGCCCGTTCGTTAGAATCAATTCTATTATAACAGTTATAGTCAAGCATTAGTCTTGAAGCTGTCGCAACAGCTGCTGTTATGGCTATCACGGGGATTGCTATGTGGACAGGTCTCACAAACTGTCCTGCGACAACGCGCTATGGCAGGCTTCCACACATATTAGTTATGACAACGGCCTTCGAGCAATGCGTATGGTAGTCTTATATCAATAGCAGTCTCCGAATATCGTTTGCAACGGCATTCACAGTAGCCCCTACGGAAGCCTTCGTCGTAGCCCTCGCGGAAGTCGTTCCGGCAGCTGCCGAGACAGCCATCTATGCGCAAACTCTCGTGATAGGCTTATATGTAATAACTCTTGCAGTAACTTTTGAGGCCGGCTCATACACGAAGTAGCTCTCGCAGTGCATGCGATTTTATACACTTTGCGAAGTGAACTTTTATAGAGATGTGGCGTGCCACCGTATATGACCTAGTACCAGAGAAGATATTGCGTATGGGTTCATTAAACATTTGAGATTATCCTGACTGTGTTGTAGAGCAAATACCTTTTTTGCCTCCATAGTGATTCACTTTCGACTAGAACACTGTATGCGTATATACATTTTATACCGTTACCAATATCGCCGTTGGCAAAATTTCCCAATCCTTCGACCATATAATTGTTACAGGTTGTCGACGCATAATCATCGATTTTGGTTCAACTTTCCTGATGCGGACGCTGTGAAACCCCAATCATTACTTGATGGGCTCTTGGAATGGCCGTGAGCATCCGTCTCTGAAGCTGGTTCCGACTCAACACTAATCTCTTGCGCAATGACTATGCCCCCGTTACCATCCTTGTTCGCGGATCTTCCATCGCTGTCTTCGGGCAGTATGTGCTCATCGCTGCCCCATGCTGCGGTCTGAGGAATAGAAAGGGGATGACTGTGCTGGGTGCCTTTCTTGCGACTCGTCACGAACCGACTTCCGGTAGGGTCGGTGCTTCGAAGCTGGTGACTCTCAGCTGCCGATCTCGTTTGTCGACTGAACAAGACGCTTAGTCCGATGAGGCTTGCGCCCTTTCGTATTAGGGGTTGGATAATCGGAAGATTGGTGACAATGAGGGCTACAAACGTCTCGCGACAAGCCCATGCACTTCCCGAGACAGCGCCATCGGGGCCGGACTGTGTAGGTTAACGAGTCAGCACCTGACGAAGTTGAGGCCAAGAATAAAAGCGGTGAAACACTTGTCATTGTGGAGGGGAGGGATCTCACGGTTAGAATGGTGACGGCTCGGATTGTACCCGCCATCATGATGAATAGAGCACCGCTAAACAGGAGCATAAGGGTGAGTCGGCGGCGCAAGCTAATGTTGACACCCCAAAGAAGCTGTTCGTTGAGCGCATATTAGTAATTAAATTCTCGTCGCAGAACGCCGTATTGCTGAACGTACTGGCAGTGGAATAGATAGCAAATAAATGTCCGTCAATATATTCGGGATAACAACTACCAGGACGTATGCCGGCGAGTTGGTCGGTCGGCATAGAGTCCCCGGATCTGGGCTAATCTGCCAGAAGTGGTGGAAAGGCTGACATGACAAGAGAATCGTGAGAGCCACGGCCGCGTAGGTTACTCCAAGGATAATGTAGGCCAGCTTCACGCGGAGTGCAAGGTGTGCCAATCCGGAACTGTTTTAAAGTCGTGTCAACGAGCGCCCATTGTTGTAGATGCGTTACGTACGTGAGTCGACTGTAGAAGGCCGTGACACAGAACTTGAGACTCCAGAGGATGCAGGCATAGAATGACCAGCCTATGACCTGAATCTTCGAGCCCCATACTCGGTTGTAGTGTTCGCGAGAGTTTGGGTCGAGATTCGCTCGTTCTTCATCCGACATGTAACTGTTGGTTAAGCCATTGAATTTGGCGCCAACCAGATATGCTGCTACCGTTTCGGCCGTGAAAACCAACTAAAGAGCAGCGATGAAGACACAAGTCAGCCCCATATCCCAACTCGACGGTGCTCTGGAAGCCACAATGCGTAGTAGTAGATGCTTGACACTCACCCCCGTAAACGGCATCAAGTAGTCGTCGAGCTGCCAAGCGGCGGGTCCAACTTGACGCCACCGTACACCGACCCGGACACCAATGGTGACTAGGCCGATGGAAAGGAGGACGAACTGCTCTTCAATGCCCATATCCACATGTGTTCGATGCAAGACCCGAGGATTTGGAACGGTGTTGGCAGAAGCAAGTGAAGGATTGCGAAAAGAGGGGAACCGTTGGGTTGGAATAAATGAGCTGCATGCACCCTTATGTTCTCAGCTCCCAGATTTGTGAAAGGATATCCGAGGAACTTGTCCGAGTTCAAATTTTGGTTCCCGTCTTACGACATCCTAAGCAAGTTGCCAAGGTCAATTCCACAACCGTCCATGTTCCATCCATGTTCGATGATCTTCCCCTCTGGGGTCGATTTACTAGGTAGCATCTAGATAAGGAGAAGATCATCAGGCCATGACTTCGGTTTGAATTGAATTCATGCAGCATTAAGGGGGACCGCACGGCTCCGCTGCTTGACCGTCGCACGTTTGATCTACAGATTCGTCAGGAAATCACTGAGCATGGACGGTAGTTGCGGAAATCAGGCATCAAAGAGCACTTAAGAAGGGCTTCTTCTAAACCGGAAGCCCGGGAATTGAGGGGGATATGCAGGGACGCGAGTAATACCCTTGCCAGTTAGTGGACAGACTATAACCCAATCTAGCAAAGAGCCAACATCATTCTTTCTGAATGGGCAATGGATGAACCTTGAAGATGTCTTTCGGCGTTTCACTACGGGGACAGTCGGCGATAATATTGAAGAACATCACAATCTTGTCCTTGATACCGAGGGCATCTTGACTCGTTCATGATGGCACATCCATGTCTACTTGTCCGCCACAGTAAGCACTTATCGACGAACGCGTGGAGCGGTTCGGCCATTCAGAGTACCCGGTTTCTTATTAAGCTCGTCCCCTCTTCCAAGCTGGAACTTTGTCTGGCCCTCCCGCGGTAAAGATCTTTCTTGCGACTCATCGGAACCGCGGCTATATTTTTACCTTGTAGAACAATCTTTACTTAGGAGAGAACACTTACTTGTCACCAAGTGCAAACACACAATGGCTTCGTCAACTTACGACTTTGTTATTGTTGGAGGTACGTGATCGTCCGATGGCTGAGTCGACTTGCTTGACTCAGTATCACCTCCACCCTTGCCACCAACAAAACCACGGTAACCTGGTTGCTAACGCGCTGTACCGTAGGTGGTCCTGCAGGCAGTGCTGTTGCAGCAGACCTTGCGAATTCCGCAAAAAAACCCAGCGTCCTCCTTCTCGAGGCTGGAGGAGCCAATGAAGACCGTAACCTCAGGGTTGACGGCCAGCGATGGACTACCTTCATGAACAAGGACATGAACTGGGGCTACAAGACGTCCCCGCAGGAGAATTGCGACAACCGGGAGTTGGACTACTCCCGTGGAAAAGGTCTAGGGGGTTCTAGCGCCATCAACTTTGGTGTCTATACCGTCGGTGCACGAGATGACTACGAGGAATGGGCGCGCAAGGTTGGCGACGACACCTTTGGCTGGGATAAAATCCAGGCTCGCTTCAAGAACCTCGAGACTTTCCATGGCGAGCTGCCTAAGGGGATTGACTCCAAGTATGCTGCCCCAAAGGCGGAAGATCATGGCAGCTCTGGTAAGCTGCATGTTGGCTACGCCTCGGAGTGGGAGAAGGACTTGCCTCCAGTGCTTGATCTCTTCCAGGAAGCTGGCTTCCCTTTGAACCCGGATCACAACTCTGGGAACCCTCTCGGTATGTCGGTTTTGATCAACTCGAGCAGTAAGGGACTACGTTCAACCGCCAATGACCTGTTGACCCCTGTGCCTGAGAATCTGACGATCAAAACCTCATCTCCCGTTCAGAAGGTCATTCTGGAAGGCACCAAAGCCATTGGTGTTGAGTCAAACGGCAATAAATGTAAGTGTGTTCAATTCCAAGTTATCTTACCCCTACTTTCTTGGCGTGCTTCCACCAGAAGCACCAGAACTCGGACGTTGGCCGGGAGGTGCGGGCGGCTTTTAGCGGAGTTTCTGAGCTGACACGTGAAATGTGCTTAGACCTGGCTTCCAAGGAGATCATCCTCTCTGCAGGGGCTCTAAACACGCCCAGAATCTTGATGCATTCCGGCATCGGTCCTGAGGCCCAGCTGAAACAGTTTAACATCCCTGTCGTGAAGGATGTGCCGGCTGTTGGGCAGGGCCTGCGCGACCACATGTTTTGTCCCCTCGTCTACACCCGTAAGGAAGGCGACACAGCTCGTGCGCCTTTCTATGGGGACCAAAAGGTCATGGACGAAGCACTTGAACAGTGGAAGATGGACGGGACCGGTCCGTGGTCCAAGTTTGCTTGCGAGCTTGGCATTGGCTGGTTCAAGCTTGATAAGCTGGTCGCGTCTGAGGAGTTCAAGGCGCTTCCCGCAGAGGAGCAGAGTTTCCTGACCAAGGAGACTATCCCTCATTACGAGATGCTCACGCATTTCCCCATCCACTGGTTCATTCCTGGTTTCCCCGAGTCCAGTCTCAACTACTCGTGCCTCCTCGTTTTCTACTATAACGCTCAGAGTCGTGGCGAGGTCACGCTTCAGTCTGCTGATCCCGATGCTCCCCTCAAGTTCGACCCCAAGTTCCTCGGCTCGCCGTTCGATCGTCGCGTCGCTATCGAGTCACTTCGCGATGCTTTCCGTATCGCAAAATTCGAGGGGTATTCGAAGGATAACGTCGCTGTACTGGCTGGTCCCCAAGGCGACTCGGACGAGGATCTGCTTGCTTACTGGCGACAGACCATATCTTCGAGCTGGCATATGACCGGCACCACCAAAATGGGAAAGACTGGCGATGTTGATGCTGTTGTCGATAGCAATTTCCGCGTGACTGGGTTGGATAACCTTCGCATTGCTGATATGGGCGTTGCTCCTGTGTTGGCTAGCTGCCACATTCAGTCTGTCGCCTATGTTACAGGCGCGACTTGTGCCGAAAAGTTAATTGCCGAGTACAACCTTTCATAGCGGATGTCCTATATGATCAACACTTACAAGGGCAGGAAGTAATTGACATGGATGCGCTTTTGGATGCGCTTTCGTTTGCGGCCTGGCCTGAGCAAGCTAGTGAGCGCCCTTTCCTTGTGATATCGACGAATCCTCTCTAAATGTAATGAGTATCTCCGGCTATGCCTCTCCTGTGACCTCTGCTCCTGCTTGTTCGACGACCTTGCAGGCATAACAACACAGATGCTACTCCTTATGAGTCTGACATGATGGCTGCTCGTCCTAATACTCAAATAACGCTCAAGGTATACACCAAGTAGAAACCGGATATTTTCTATCATAGCCTCTACAGCAACTGATAGGTGTATTCATGGTTGATCGCTCGTCTGGGTCAATATGATTTGATGTTTCTCTCTTTGCGTCGTGTATGGTCTTATGCTAGGGGTCTCCAGGCTTTCAGCTGCAAGGATGGCTTTAAACTTGGGGGACAGATTCGCTTATCATCTGGGCAGGGACAACGTGCGTACACGTAGGTACCTAGGTAGTCTGCATGCAATGTTGTGCAAAAAAAAAAAGAAGAAAAGATTAGTGACGAACGTGCAAAGCCATCATTTCATAAAGCTATGAATAGCATTAACGATGGGTTGAACCAGGTCGATAGCAATAGCTTGCGTAATCTCAGGGGAAATTTCCCGCTACGCAGATCCAGACCTCCCTAAAACGGAACTTCCCCAGGCCAAGCTGGACTAATTAAGACATTATTGATGCATTGGCTTCGCATTATCGATTTCTAGCGCAAGTCAGTCTAATTATTTCTCAGCTCCCGTCTCCTCGTGTATTCCATGAGTGCAATAGAAAAGGGCTACGAGATTCCTCAAAATTGTGGCAGGACTCTTCATTTTGTTCTTTCACCAGTCTAAGGGGCCAACTCACCCAATTCACTCCTTAAAATGGCTTCCAAACCCCTCACCCTGACCCTCAGTGTCATCGCCAGTACGTCTGTCGGACCCTGCAAGCCGCACGCCACCTCCCTCGTCGCTCGCGCACCTACCGTATCATTGAGCACGGTATTGAGCACGGCCATATGCGACATCCAAGGCACCGTTCCCATCGATATGAACACCGGAAACCCTTCCACATTTCTGCAACGCGCGTATACCGGAACCGAGTCGGAATGCCTCAGTCTGTGCAGGGCCCAGGACCAATGCGTCTTTGTTGGATACTCGGAGCAAAACACACAGTGTCTAATGTTGGCCGGCACGCCCGCGGAATCATACTTTGAGGAGACGACCTTCTCTAGCATTTTCTGGTACGAGAGGGGCTGTCTGGGCGAGTAGGGCCGATGAACTGTTGCACCTTTACACTTATTTTCCTGTGTCTCTTTCGATACATCTCTCAATTAATACGAACATCATGTAATTGACTGGAAAGACCAAATCTCATATCATTCTGTAATTAGGCTCTATGGAATTGTCTCAAACTTATAGGATGCAATCTTGTCTACTTAATCGTACTGTACAGTAATGGTATATGCAGGGTCGTAGTGCATTGCCCAATACTCGTCCCAAATAGTCTTGGTAATTGGGCCAACCTTGCCCTGCTTAATGGGTTGACCATCCAGGACCGTGATCGGCATGATACCTCCGGCGGTAGTGCACATGAAAATCTCGTCAGCCTCATAAGCGAGGGCCACGGGTACAACTTCGCATCGAATTTCAATACCGTGCTTCCGGGCAGCGTCAAACACGCTCTTCCGTGTGATCCCCTCCAAGACACCGCGGTCGGCGGTGTAAATCTTGTTATCCTTCACAAAGACAATGTTAAAACCAGAACCTTCAGTAATGTTGGCGTCTCCGTCGGTGAGGAAAGGGTATTTGGCACCCCGATCTCGAGCCTCTTGCATAGCTCGGGTAAGGTCACCCCATTGATGGTTCTTGACGGTGGGATCCATGGAGCCCGGAGGTGTTCGGCGGACTGTCCGGGCAATGACGGCGTGTCCTCCAGTCAATTGCATCTCAGGTTCCATGACCCAAATGTAAGGTTGAATAAACATGTATAAATGGTTGACGTGCTCGTGCGGCTCCGACTCCCGGACACCCTTGATACCGCGTGTAACAATAAGCTGGATAAAGGCATCACGAAGACCACTCTTGGCGAGCATGTCGCAGAGCGTTTGCTTCATGGTCTCTCGCGTCATGGGAAGCTGGAGACGGATTTTCTTGCAACTGTTGTCTAATCTTGCGATATGGTCATCCAGGCGGAAGGCTTTGCCATCCCAGACGGCAGGGACATCGTATGTGAGATCGCTGTGAAGAAATCCCTGATCCATAAGGGGGATGCGCGCCTCGGCAAGGGGGACCAGCTCGCCCTGAACCCAGGCGATACCCTTGGCAAAGGGGTTGGTGCTCTTCGCCGACTCGGCAAGGCGAGCGCGATAAGCAGTGAACTCTTTCTCCATGGTAGCCATTGCGAAGGATGAGAAGGACGGTCGTAGTTGTGTCGTTGAATTCCCAAGTTGAAGTTGGAGAGGAATGATATCTGCAGGAGATAGGCCAGAGAAGTTTGGTGTTTGATGGAATTGACAAGGATCAGTCGAGAGCGCTTTTATATTCGGTATCGCCAGGACAACTCACGTACATGATGACGATGCTCGATTCACATGCATTCTGCAGGCCCAGTAAAGGGTCCTTGATTAGCTCGCCTGCCAAAAAGGGTAATCCCCAATGAGGAAACCCAATGCCGACGATAAGCCACTTGCCAAACTGGGCGCTCCAGAATAGGAGCCCTAACGATTACCCCTCACTGTCACCGCCACTGAGATTGATAGCGCTGATACCTTACCACAAGGAGCAGGAAAGTGTCCTGCTGCAGTGAGGCAGCACAAAAGACTCCGTCTAATTTGAAGACGCCGTCGAGCATCTCATCAATGAACGAGGATTCATCTTTAGGTCAACATCCCTCAATTCATCGTTGGAACTTCACAGTCTGGCTCACGAGTCACCATCTCAGCCAAACAATTCCATCTTGAAAATGTCTCAGAAGAATATTGTCATCATTGGGTAAGTTTATCACAGTTTCTCCTCTGCCCGCTACGGCTTCCAAGTACTGACGAGCTGGATAAAGTGCTGGGGTAGCTGGCCTGACCACTGCCTTATTGCTCTCAAGGAAACAGACATACAACATTGTCGTTGCAGCGAAGCATATGCCTGGAGACTATGACATAGAATATGCTTCACCTTGGGCAGGTGCCAATTACATGCCGTCAGTTCACTCGGTCGTATGTTGGTATCATACCAATTTGTTCTAACGTCTTGTGGTCCACAGGGTGTCAGTCCGTGGTACACAGGCAGCAGAGTGGGATAAGAATACTTGGGCTCCTCTGGCCGCCCTTGCACAGGATCACCCAGAGGCAGGAGTTCATTTTCAGGGTACGAATGAACCGGTCCTCGACATTTGACTTTGAGATTTCTAACAAGACTCCAGAATGTCACATTTACAGTCGATCCAAAGACGCCGGTTCCGCCACTGCGAATTGGTTTGCCGAGTTACTCTCGCCCGACCCATGGTTTAAAACCGTACTGCCGAATGTAACTTCTCCCAATCTTGATGTAACTTGAGACCTCCTGCTAACTAAACCTCTCAAGTTCCGCTTGCTACCCAAGTCAACACTCGACCCTGGAGTCGACTCTGCTACCGCATTCACATCAGTGTGCATAAACACAGCCATCTATCTTCCTTGGCTTGTTTCCCAGTGTCTAAAGAACGGCGTCATATTCAAGCGCTCTGTTTTTGGTCACATCTCTGAAGCAGCTCGTCCCGGAGTCCACCCATCAGGGAAAGCAGCTGACCTCGTCATCAACTGTACCGGGCTCATGGCATCTAAACTTGGTGGAGTGGAGGACAAGACCGTCAGGCCAGCTCGAGGGCAGATTGTTGTCGTTCGAAACGTTGCGGACAATATGGCCGACGTTTCGGGTACGGATGATGGAGAAAGCGAGGCATGCTACGTGATGACTCGGGCTGCGGGTGGTGGTACAATCCTCGGCGGCTCGTATCAGCTGGACAATTGGACTTCTGAGCCTGATCCCAACTTGGCTGTCAGAATCATGACCAGAGCTGTCAAGCTTTGTCCTTCTCTGACTGGAGGTAAAGGCATCGAGCACCTCGACATTATCCGGCATGGAGTCGGCTTGAGACCAGTTCGACAAGGTGGTACGAGGATCGAAAAGGAGCGTCTTGACGGGATCTGGATCGTGCACAATTACGGGGCTGGTGGCGCAGGCTATCAATCCTCCTATGGATGCGCCCAAGCCGCAGTGGACTTGGTAGAAGAGGCGTTGAGCCCACGATCAATGTTGTGAAAAGGAATAGGTGAGAAAGGTGCGGCGTACAGACGGTCACTGGATGTATATGTTCCCTCAGTTGCAATTGTGATTGGATATGGGCGTTCCTGTGGTACTCGAAGACATTGACCGCCGAGTTGGTCAGGTCAGGTGCATACTGTAGGTAGCTTACCTAGGTACCTTAGGTCAGCAAGCCAGATAACTGTTTGTTTGTGTGTGGGGGCCGCTTCACTGGCGGCACGAGGTGAAGAGATCCCTTTGTCCCCTCCCTGCAGGTCCCATTCTTCCCCTCGCATCTTCTCACTTTGGTGAAAGACGTGCATCGTCGCTCAGCATCAGTACCCTCTCATTGCACCTATCGCTCTTTGCCCATCATGGCGACATCACCATCTTCGTTGCACAATAAGCAGTCGAGCTCTCGAACCAATTCTCTCGGGTTCGCCAAGGTTGATTGCCATACCTGTGTAGAACTACACAAGAAATGCGACCGCAAGCGTCCGAAATGCGGCCCATGCTTGTCCAACCGCCGGCAATGCGGCGGATTCGCCATGGACTTGATGTGGAAAGACCCTGTATTACCCCATCAGTCCCCTAGCCGGCCCCAACGTCTACCGCGGGCACGCGATGAGCACGCTTTCAAGTTTGTGCCCGGTCGACCAAGCAAAAAGCGACTACCGAAGCAACCAAAGAAAGACTCGGCGAGGTTCGATAAGGCGCTGGAGGCATCGAATTCGTACTCGACCTGGCAACTAAATGAAAGAGATGCGGCGAATGAGTCTATTCCTGATTCTCTGTACGATTGCAGCCCTACGAGCTCTGCGTCTTCGATCACATGGGGTACCGGGGATGATGTGCTGGGGACGATTTTCGGTGACACATGTCTGCCTGACTCCTTTGCAACCATTCACGGTTCAGCTGGTACCGAAACTACTGAAGATGCTACACAGTCCCTAGGAGGTGATTCAACATTACCGATCCCTTTTCTCGACCTCTTTATGGGTGTCTCAGCCTACCACGGCCCCGTTTCTTCTCCTGTTCCTGATCCTGCCGAACCCAGCAACGATCCATATACGGAAATAGTATCTCTCTTGGACGATCCAATCAAACGAGGCAGGTTCTCCTTACGAGACTCGCTTCCACTTCAGGTC
The DNA here is from genome assembly GCA_023509875.1 of Rugonectria rugulosa. Classification (NCBI taxonomy): domain Eukaryota; kingdom Fungi; phylum Ascomycota; class Sordariomycetes; order Hypocreales; family Nectriaceae; genus Rugonectria; species Rugonectria rugulosa. The sequence continues at coordinate 61,440 of JALNIO010000529.1, forward strand.
ACCTATCAGAACTTAGCCCAGAAGTACCATCCCGTTCTTAGCTTGTGTAAGCACGCCATTCTCAACCTCCTTGGGGTCACTACATTAACCAGATGCAAGATAATGAACAGTTCTGTGTGGTGCCACTGAGCCATGACTGCTTAAACAATCCATTCCGAATGCGCATAGATTTCACGGAGAGTTTCACGTTCCTATTACACGCAGTCCTTGCAATATCTTCTCATCATTTAGCCAAGACGAACAATTCTTCCGGCCTCATCGAAGAGATGCAAAAGCATTGGTGTACCGCTATTCGATTGTTTCGCACTGCTCTGGATCATTGCGATTTTGCGCCTCTACTTGATACACTTCTCATATTGATCAACATCGAGGTAAGACCTACCACAACAGATGTTCCTTGATTATTCTCTAATAACTTACCTTCTGTACATGCAGTCGACGCAATCAGCGTATGGCATGTCTGATATGCATCTACGCGGAGCCTATAAACTACTGCGAGACATTTCAGCTGAAGAAAGGTGCCAAGAGAGCCCGCGCCTCCGCGCTCAATTGGCAATGCTTATCTGGTGGGCGATATCTTGTCAAATGATTGAATTCGCGTCTTCTAACATCTTTTCTTCACTCCTAGGTGGGATGTTACCGCTTCTCTCATTTCACGAAGAGAGCCTCGACTGCCCCTTTCTTACCTGAACATCCTGACCAAGTATGACGATGAGGACGGCTGGTCATTTTTCACGTTGAATGGATGTCCCGTGGAACTCGTACGGGCCATGTATCAACTGGCAAAATTGGCCGCCATCTTCGAAAAGACTGTGAATATGGACTGGACGATTTTCAACAGACTCCCCGTCGATGCCATCGTCGATGAAGTCAACAGCTACATCAACTATGAGGATTTCAATCCCAGCAGTACCGGTGAGAGCGGAGGAGATGTCAATGCAAGACGAAACCGTTTCCACTGCATCGAAGCTTGGAGACATGCTATTTTGCTGTATGTCGCGCGGGTATTCACATCCCATCAAGATGCATCCAGCATGGAGGGCATCGATCATCACACTCGCGTCATCATGGATAGTACACGATGCATCCCACCCACTGAACCAATCCAAAAGCAACTGCTTCTTCCAGTCTTCTTGGCTGCCTCTGAGGTGGGCGATGATTTCAATCGAACATTCGTGCGGCAATACTGCCAGCACTGGAGCAACGAAATTCACTTTTACCAGTTCGAGACGGTCACTACGTTACTAGAGGAAGTCTGGAAGGATTGGACTCAGGAAACAAGAGAAACGTATTGGTGGGGGGTCAAAACAAAGCACGAAGATGGAACCAACTGCGATAATAATCAGGATGGCACAATAACCCAAGAATTGCTTCTTGGATAGCCAATCCGGCTTGTACCCGATATTTCCATGGCAATTGACATAATTATTCCATGCCTCAATGCGTAAGAGCGACAGCAGACCGACTTCGTCTGTTGGCATGTTTGCCAAGGACGCATGACGACGATGGGCCACATTTCGGCAAGACCTTTGACCCGAGTCATATTTCCTTTTTCGACATGCTCATATGACCTGCAAACGGCAGCTGATCAGCCAGTGATGCTGCGGTGTGGCCGAGACCTTATCGCAAACTCCACGATGGATCACGATTGTGGCTTGACGTTCTTTGTTCTCGAGCATTGCGCTATCCCCAACTGGAGAACGACCTCGCCTTCCTAATTGAGGAATTTCCGATAAGCCGCTCCCCGTAACACTAAAGTCCGGGTAAGCATCCCTGTGCCCCAGATTTTGCTCCCGTCCAACCGTCCCTGAGTAGACATGCATGGCTTAGTTTTAAGCAGTTTGACAGTATTTCCGATAACTAGTAATCCAGAGCTGAGACACGGCCCGTGTCCTCTTGAAGGGAGGGTGGCTGGTATTTCTTTAAAAACCCAAGGGATCCCATTCGTTCCTAAAGGTTTGCCGTAGGCGTCAAGTTACCTATCCATCATTGAACTATTTGTTGTCTTAACCAACCATAACCAACAATGCGAAACATGAGGTCTGGTTCCGTAAGTGATGCGGCCAGCATCCGTGCTGACGCCCTCGAGCTCGAGGCTGCGGGATACCGGCAAGCCATGCCCCGCCGGTTCTCCCTGTGGTCCTTAGGCGCACTCTCCTTCACCCTAACCTGCACTTGGCTCGGAACAGGATCTTCCATCGGGATCAGCCTGACAGAGGCATCGTCCGCCGGGACTCTTTGGTCTCTTCCAATAGCCGGAGTCATGACGACCATTGTCTCCGCTGGCATGGCAGAACTCGCATCAGCATATCCTGTCGCTGGCGCCCAGTACTACTGGTCGTTCATGGTGGCTCGAGAGGACTACAAACCCTTTGCTTCGTACCTGTAAGAACGCCTCGCATAGCCAATACTCTATGAGATGCTAACGGTTTGACAACAGCAACGGCTGGATGAGTATTCTTGGTTGGTGGCTCGCCTCGGGCTCCGTCTCCAACTTCGTCTCGTCCATGATACTCGACATTGCTGTTGCATGGCAACCAGAATGGGAGCCAAAACACTGGCAGCAATATTTGATTTACGTGGCTCTCATCTGGATTGCAACTTGTATCAACATTTTCATGTCCAGATGGATCCCTCTCTTTAACCAGCTCATCTTTTTCTTGTCTGCCGTCACTCTAAGCGCGACTACCATCACCCTCTTTGTCGTGACCAAGCACCATGCGTCTGGTTCATTCATATTTACGGATGCTACCAACAGAACTGGTTGGTCCAGCGACGGGTTCGCTTTCATGCTGGCAGTTGGAAATGCTGTTTATTCATTCCTGGGTAGCGACTGCGGCGCTCACATGTGTGAAGAGATCCCAAACCCTGCCAAGAACGTCCCAAGGGTCATGATATACCCTTTGCTCATGGGCCTACTCACGGCGTTTCCCTTTGCAGCCTCCCTGATGTACGCCATGTCAGATATATCAGCAGTGCTGAAAACAGCTACCGGGCTTCCATTGTTCGAGATTTACTTCCAGGGAACAGGATCCCGCGCTGCAGCTTCAGTTCTCATGGCTCTCTTTGCCTTTTGCTTCTTCGCGAACCTGATCGCGAATGGTGAGTGAGAGTGCCCGGTCCTCTCTTTCAACAACTAATTGTCGACAGCAACGACATCATCGCGTACCTTGTGGGCTGTGTCTCGCGATGGAGCTTTGCCCTATTCTCATTTCTGGGAGCAGGTCCATCCGTATTTCGAAGTGCCTGTCAACTCGCTTCTTCTCTCTGCAACCTTTATCACTGTAAGTCTCATCGGCGAGGATTGGGTCTGAAATTTCGCTGACTTTATTTTCAGCTGTATGGTGTAATTTTTCTAGGTTCTTCGACGGCTTTCTCTGCCATGGTCAGCGCTGCCATTATTTTTCTCCAAACTTCTTGTGTGATTCCTCAAGCAGTCGTTCTTTATCGCGGCAGAGAGCGCGTTTTGCCACCCCGATATTTCTCCCTTGGAAAGTACGGCGCTGCTGTTAATGGTATTTCAGTTGCATGGGTGGTTTTTCTTGATGTGCTCTACTGCTTTCCCACGTCAATGCCAGTAACTCCACAGAACATGAGTTACGTCTCAGTGGTGTGTACCGGCTTGGTGGGATTTGTAATTGCACTCTGGTTTTCCACAAAGAAAGGTGTGTTTGCTGGCCCTAAGATTGATCTTGAATTGCTGCATGCCAGACGGGTAGCTGCTGTGGAAGGGATTGCTCCCGTCTTGAGTTCTCATAGCACAACGAACATGGAAACCCATAAAGAGTAGGCCGTGTTCAGAGACAACATGAAATAAGATTTCTGATTCCTTTTATTGGTACTTGAGAGCTCTCATCAGCTTCCACTATTAAAAGATATTCCAGGAGTTTTGTTGCAAATTCCGCATCACTCAGGCTTACGACCATAGACAGCCCGGAACCGGAAGAAGGCATGGTGCCTGCCAGATCGAATCTCGCGTCGTAATTGCGCGCAGTAGACCCTGACTTCATCCATGGTCCAGTTCAAGAGCTGACTTGCCATGTAAAGAACATAGCCCTCAAAGTCTTGCTCAAGCGCGACTTGGACATATTTCCCGATTTCCCTCTTGACTGGGTCCTTAGGCCATGCACCAACAGGAATCTAAGATGTTCAATCAGTCTCGTCCAAAGATATACCGACAGAGGAGTTTCTTGATACCTTTCGGTTGACAACTTGAATATCGACGAAGCCAGCTTCTTCTAAGCCCCTGCGTTGTAGATCACCTTCCAGGATTGTAAAGGGCTGGCCTAGCTTTTTGCCCCCTTCAATGAAGAACTTGCCCCATTCATTGAGAGCGCTGCTTTCGGTCACGGTGCCGTCATCACTTTCCATCATGGCTGCAGCTTCCTGGCTTTCAACCCAGCCCCCTGGTTTGGTGACCTTGTACGCTTCTTTAAACAAGGCAAACCAATCTTTGACACTTCCAACCAGATAGCGCATGTGAATGTAGTCGGCGAAATCGGGTTCAAAAGTCCATGATTGGGTACAGTCTTCGATTTCGCTATCAGGTGTCAGCTCCAAGTTCATCGGATATATATACCTTGCATTGAGATAGACTCACAACTTCAAGTTGGCCGGAACCCAAGAAGGTTGGATTGGAGAAATGTCCGTGCCGATGACTTCGGTACCGGGAAATTCATCTGCAAAGTCACTAAGAATGATTTAGCAGTTACATTAATAGCATTTTAGGGACTTTATTCACATTGCCCAGATACCTATACACGGCAGGGTTAGTCTCGTAAGGTTCCATCAACAAGCATGGACTGTACCTGTTCCTGTCCCAATGTCCATCACCACCTAAGCCTTGCGTCGGTTAAAATAGATTGAGTGGCAGAGAGGCTACAAACCTGTATGTTGTCTTTAAGGGGAGCTAAGTAGAGCTTGTTGTCGATAGTAAGGGTTAGGAAATGGTGGCTAGCTGGTCAGCGCAATCCGATCTCTGCCCAAGGCATTGCGTTGGTCTTACGCTATGTCCATGGACTCATTTTGTTGGTCATCGTTGGATGCCCTGCGGAAAATCCGAGTCATTTAATGCCCCATAACTTGTGGATTGTCGTCCAGGGTCTTGTTTACCAGTATTGAGTATTGCCTCTGTCTGAATGAAAAGTTCGGCCATGAATGGTACGGTAGGCCAGGATACTCGATGTAATGGAGACAGTAGACTCTTCAGAGGTGGCATCCAGTGCCGAGTCACCGTCATACCCGTCGTCTCGAACCGTGTCCTGCGTATGATTTTGCGTGGTCAGCTGAGACTTTCGGTGATTGCAGCGGGATTAATTACCGCAGCGAGTTGTTCCCAGTGCTCGGCCGAGTGTAGCTGGGACCCTGGCGCGGCGGGAGGACCCGTCGGGGAAGTCGTTGTATCTTCCGCTTGCGACATGGGAATATCCTTGCCCACAATCCTTTGGTTATCCGTTTGCTGAAATAGGAACGATGAATGAACAAAAGATGAGAGGGATTTCTCAACCCCACACCGAAAGGGAGTGATGACTGTTGGTTTTAACAACGCACGTACACCCTGGTCAAAGGATTTCGACTTATGCATTGTGATTCAGCCACAAGTGCTGATCAAGCCGAATCCGTGCTCGGAAATATGTTTGACCGGATGTATTGTCTGTTGATACGACCTTAAGTTCATTGTATATGGCGGCAATGACTTGTATTAGTTGGTTGGTTTACTAACTACAACTTTGAGTTTTTCGCAAGATAGATATAAGATCATGTTGCATTGCGGTTCTTAATTGAAGAATCGATGCCTGCTCTACGCTGCCCTCAGTCCCTACGCTAAGAGTAGCATTGTGGTTACATGTCATTTAGCTGGAAAATCACGGGCCATTCCTAAGATGTGTAAGAAAAACAAAGTACTAATCCCCGGTCGCACCGTTTATCATCACCGTAGCTGACAAATGTGAAGCCAGGAAGAATATCACATTTAAATCAGGTAGTTGAAGTAAGATAAACCCTGGATTTGATGGAAACAGCCAGTATAGCTTCAAGTACGATCACTCTGATCTTCCAAATCCAGGCACAGATCTCCAAACTTATTCCATGCAGTGCCATATGAACTGATGTAAGGCTACTGTGTCGTATGTCACACTCCGCTGCAAGTACACTGGCTGCAAGGTTTCCTTTGCGCTGCTAAGCTCAACAGTTCGCCTGGAGAATAAAGCCAGCTCTGTTGAGTACTTTACAAGACCGAGCGACTTTCTCTCCTCAATGTTGATGTGGCTCATGGCCGCTTCCCATAGCTGGCTCCATCGATCTAATCCACGAAGTAAGATTGATGAACTACTGTCAGCCAGCATGGAAGCATGATAGTGGTATATGACATGTTGAAAAGCTGGGTTGTCAGTCACCCCCCATCTCGAAGCTAAAGTAATGATGCAGAGCATGTAGAAGAACTCACCAAGAATAATCACGAGAAAGTTTTTGACATCTAGCCGCTGAAAGAGAGTCGCTGTGCTTTCTGTCCACTCGTCTCCCAAGAGCCTCGAAATGAGGAGTTTCAGACTGGTTGAGCTCGAATCGAGGTTTTGGTTGAACTTGAGGCTATCGAAGCTCGCAGCAGAGTCCAGATTCCAAAGTTTGTCTGCACATGGGAGATGGCTGCTCATGTCGAAGAATGTCATAGCAGGAGGATGGTTGGTGAAGAGCGTGAACCATGCATCATTGATAAATACCCAGTGAACAAGCCTAATACAAGATTCGTTATACACGAACATTTGCCAGTCTTCTGACTCTGGTGGTTCGTGCCGGCTTCCGGTGATGTTCAGACTTCTCAATAAATCCACGAGCATTGGGTGATACTTGGTGATCAAACGTTGACGTAGCTTCGGGTCCTTGATGCATGACTGAAGTGTTTCTATCATGTAGGCTGCTTGGCAGACTTCCAAGGCCCGTTGACGATTTGCTGGGTGAACTGTTGATCCAAACAATTGCTCCACGTGGTGGAAGATGAATGTCTCAGCCATCTCGCGTAGTTTTAACGTGAAGAGAGTAATGCCGGTACTTTTTTGCCGGTAGTCAAGATAGGAAGAACCAGAGACTGCAACTGCGAGTAAGAGGGTTGAGTCAGCCTGGTCAGGGCGAAAGGTCGGTCTATGGACAAGTGTTGCCAACAGCTGTTCCCTCTGAAAGAATATTTTAATGCATTCGCGGAAGTTTGGAACGGTGAAGAATGTGGCCCACGAGTTGGTCCCGTGGAAGTCTTGCACCCGTGAAACTGCTGTAGGAACTCGCTGGAGGTCAAGCTCTAGGAGACCAATTCGTGCTTGGAGTTGCTTGTCCGAAACTTCAAGGTCGAGTTCAGAGAGCGCATCGTGAAGATATTGATGTTGCATCTCGTTATAAGCCAAATCCACACCTGAAAGGGGGTCAATGAAATTCATGAATAAAAGCCGTGGATCAATTGTGCCAGATATGACATCATATCTAGCTGAAAAATCCCACGTTGTCGTTTGGCCGGATTTTTGTTCGGGTTCTGGGGCATTTTCCAGTTCTTGAGTAAGGATAACTTCATTCACTGGTCCAGCACAAGGATCTGTACATGCAAGCATAAATGGCAATGTTAGGTTCTTGTCTTTGGATGCAATCTTGCTACCCGGCAGTGTCTTGGCACTGTGGGTGGGATTCGTACAAATCCTCTTGTATGTGCATGTTAGGTCCCGGGAGGCACATCGTGTGCAAGGGACTTTTGAGTCACATGAGACCTTGACCCGAGAACAGGGATCACAGGCATGGAGTTTTCTTCCACGCTTGACGTCTGGCGGCATGGGGCGGTTGCCTCTGGAGGGACACGTTTTCGCATGACGTTTGGCACTATCGACCCTGCGGAACGTCCGCCCACAAAAGGGACATTCATTATGGTGCGGTGGGATGCCTGAAGCCATGGGTAATCGGCTTATGGAACAGTCAGGAGGAGTCGAGGAAGCCATTGGCCCGTGATAAAGGAATAGAAAAGGAAGTGAGGGATTGTGGTTCGGTATGTAAGGGGAGATGTGTTGTTTTTCCGACGCGGAGACGGCGGGGTGGGTCATTTCAACCGAATCAGCGCTTGTACTTTACTAACATCCTTGAATGAAATTGTGCTTAATTGCAGAAGGGAAACATGTTGACGTCAGTTCTGACGAGTCTTGTCACGAGGAGCTTGTGGATATGGCGTATTCTTCGTGATGTAAACAAAAACAAAAGACAGAGCGGAGGAGTAGCTATGGATTTTGAGCAGATAGCCGGGTCCTGTTGCGTTCAGATTGACCACGGACATCTCTCGTCACACAAAGGTGCCTGCACATCAGACTCACATGTGCCTAGTGAGACTTCAATTAACATGAGCAAGTAAAAGACTGGATAAATAACTTTGGAATGGGTTAATGTGTGAGTTTTCCGAAATGTAGGATCCATGTGTGTATTTCCCGATGGCGCATGTCAATGTGTGAATTTCCCGACGTCCACCCCTGATCGACTCAAGCTCATATAAGCTGGTTCCAGTCAATCAACATGGCAAGTGCGTTGCTTTCATTGGTACTCACACTTGCAATGGCGTGGTTGCACTCGACTTACAGGATATTGGCCGGTAAGTGAGCACATGATACAATAACGTAGCGATATCTGCTAACAACCCATGGTGCAGACAATGCTTCCGGTTCGACCGTTTCGTTGATTGCGAGAACCATACATTACGACCTCCGGTGTTGCAGTCATGCTTATTTCCGTACACGTCAGTACTCGACAAAGATTCAGCATGGAGCTTCTTCCAACGCTCGACACCTGTCTAAAGAAATCAAACAATCCAGCTTAGTGCAACATGTTCTGTATCAAACCCCTCACGGCCGGGACCGAGTACAAAAGCTAACCACACCTACGGAATATAGCACTGGGTTGGATCAGATCGTGAGTTGGGCGAGAAACGGATCTATGTGGCCTTTGTCATTTGGCCTCGCATGTTGTAGCGTCGAAATGATGCACGCTTCAATGCCACGATATGACCAAGATCGCCTCGGCATAATTTTTCGTGCATCACCTCGCCAAGCTGATGTGATGATTGTCGCCGGCACTGTGACAAACAAAATGGCTGGAGCGGTTCGACAATGTTACGATCAGATGCCTGACCCCAAGTGGGTTATCAGCATGGGAAGCTGTGCCAATAGCGGAGGGTACTACCACTACAGTTATAATGTTGTGAGAGGCGTTGACCGGATCCTCCCAGTTGACATCTATGTTCCAGGATGTCCACCGACCAGTGAGGCTTTATTGTACGGCGTGTTTCAATTGCAACAAAAGATTCGGCGGACAAAGGTCACTAGGATGTGGTACCGAAGATGAGTCTGGATAGCGGCTAACATGGGCAATGTCTTGTTATATGTCCGCCGCTGTTCGGATCGGTTGCCAGCCCCGACAGTGTAAATAGCTGCCTCAACCGACTATCAAGAAATATCGTGTTATCAAGATTGTAATATGACACAGTAACCTTCAACAACAAAGCGAATAGACCATTCGAACTGTCCTGTTGTGATTTGAACGGTTGTATCCATGATTTGCAATTAAGCACCTGGTCAACCATCGGTTTTCCAGCTAATCCTCCCTAAATACGTATAATTGAAGAACCCGTCGTGAGGTTACCTTGAGCAACAAGGGGTGGCTAGCGCAAGGGTGACTATCACAAGGGTACTGTACGGATATTAACAGCCAAAACAGCGCGAGTCTTGCCCCAACACGGTAATAGTTGGCGGCAATAAGTGAAAAGCAGCTAATAACAGCCCCCCTTATTACAGTACATTTGCTTCTCTGCGCGAGGACTTGTCGGCTACCACTTCTTTGCAAGGTGAAAGTCTGCAAGGGAAATAGAACAAACTCCGTAGAGCTTTGCAACTAGTGCTCTATACTCAACCCATGCTGCATCACATTCTTTCGGATCGATCGGTCCAAATTCGGTTGATCCTGGAGACAGGGCACACTGCTTTCAACATCATCAGCTTTACCCCTCTTTATCGTTTTCCTCATGTTCATATCACATCGGATACAAGTTCGATTACTGTCATATGAAGTCGCATTCTTTTTCGAGCCCTGTAGTCCATAGCCATGGACATTAGCGATTCTAAATCCAAGGCTCGTCGAACACGAGATGGGTGCTGGACTTGCCGAAGCCGGTGCGGTATTCACCCACCTTCGTCGGCGCAATGCAGTGACTGACTTGATTCAGAAAGAAAAGGTGTGGTTCCAATGCAGTCCCCTGTCCACCCTGCGCAAGACTTGGCTTGAAATGCGAGCGCGAGACAAGACTCGTGTGGGAGGATGATGTGCGCAGAGCGGGGATGAAGAGAAGAGGACCAAAGCAGAGGGTCAGGCAGAGAGGTCAACAAGTGCCTGCATCCTCACGACGACCAGCATCGGAAACTACTGCATCCACAATGGTTTACTTCTCATTGAAACACGCTGAGTCATTCCCGCCATGGTCCATAGACCAGATACAAAACCAGGCACTCGCGCGACCCGGCGAAATCTCATCATGGCCATTTCAACTCGACCAAATTGAGAGCCGGCTCCTGGAACACTACATCCAGCGCTTCTCACGGGAGTATCCGACCTGTTCTGGGCCTACCAATCCATTTCTGCGCATCTTCCTTCCGCTTTCCATGCAGAGCCGGACAGTGCTCGATGCCGTGTTGGCCCTCAGCGGAGTTCAAAGTTGGGAGAATGGTGCCTTCTTATTCCCAAAGGCAATGTTCGTGCTGAGGCAACGGGCTTTGAGAGGATGTGCCGAGATGATTAACCGGTTGTTACCCCGCGGAAAGAATAACCAGGGGGATGACGAGCCGTTTACCCAAAGTTCGGATCGTGTCGATACCAGCGTCGCTGGAGGCCTCGATGTTACAGACACGGAAACCTTTGTCCAACTGCTTGCTAGCTGCATTCTCCTCCTCCTCCATGAGAAGTTAGCTGGTGAGGCAAAACAGAATGGGTCACCTCATCTTCAGTTCTTCGCGCGTATTTTGCCATCTCAGCTGGTTCAAGCCACCTTTTCAAAGCCAGCCCACAGTACTTTATCCCATCCCTGGAGTGAAGCTTTCCAATTCCTCTCGAATTTATTCTTCTACAACGATCTTGTTCAATCCACGTCATTGAACACGCCCACCCTATCCGACTTTTACCTAAGCAATCGTTTGCGATCCCACCTGAATACGCCCTCTCAAGACGAATGCAATACATCTCGGCTCAGCCGATTTTATTTTCCGCATCTCATCGCAAGAATAAGCAGTGGCGACTTGAGCGTGACAGACTTAGAGATGGAAGCTTGGGATGGGCGATTGGACTGGTTTCCAAGCTTTACCCTGCTCCCGCAAGCCACCAGCGGCAAACACTCTCAGGTACCCATTGGTGAAGTTGAATTCGTTACGGACTTGAAACATCACAATCTTGAAAGTTTTATTGATCTCCAAACTTGGCCTGATCAGACAATTGCCTCAGAGTTGTATCGCATTGCAGCTGCCGTCTATAGAAACCAGCGTATTCTGCAAGTCGCCAGAATGTATGATACAGGAATATCGAGCTGTGGTAACAATCCATTGATGGGAAACCTTCCCTCGTGGGCGGTTCAACTGCTCAATATTCTTTCTTCGCCATCCCCCTTTGACAATGCTCTACTTTGGCCGATTGGAGTTATCGCTAAGGAACTCACAATAACTCATCAAAAGGAACGGGATTGCGTCATACATAAGTTAGAATCACTTGAGAGACGGTTCAAAATGAAGCACTTTTGTCGCGTCAGAGAACACTTGTTGAGAAATTGGTTGATGAAAGATGCTGGAATTGAGTATGAAGAAGATGAAGCGATCTTATTTGGCTGAAGACAGATCATAGTGGCCTCATTTCGTGCAATGTTTCCTGAATATACTTGATAATCTCATTTGACCATTTCTCAAACTCGGCGACGTTCACAGTTTCGACGCGGCAAAGCCCGACCTTTCCTTCATGGTCCGACTCGACCACGTTCGCAGCATACTTCTTCTTCAGAGCCTCCGCCGCGGTGCAGACACGCTTCGAAATGACGTCTAGGCGGTACGTAGTCCACTGATAGTATAGCTCTGTCAAGTGAGACTTGTTGCGGACGTTGGCGTTGGTGGTTTCGTCTAAAACTGTCGGATCTCGAGGTCGGAAGGATGTCACAATAGTAACTCGCTCAGGCATATTGGTGACAGGAGCGGCCGTGTGTGTGATGTATCGACCTTGGAGAAGAACAGCACAGCCCTGAGTACGATTTAGTAATGACTTAACAGTAGTTTGAGTTATATCTATCTCACCATCTGGGGCGCTTTAACCTTGAGGGTAGTCCCATCTCCTCTCATCAGTTCTGTCTCTCCACCAGACATGTGTCTGGCGTCAGAAAGCATCACAACGCAGACCCACGGGTGAGAGTCCTTGTGCCATTCGATAATGGGTTTGGACTGATCAGTAACGACCTGTTTTCTGGGTCTGTCTTGTTCGAACTTCTTGATCGCCTCTTCTGTGGCGATAGGGGGCTCAAGCGGCGTGTTTCTAACAGCTTCGATGCCCCCCGGTCCCAGCTGAACGTTTGTATGGCTAATTTCGTAGTCCATGGCGGGAATCAAGTCCACTCCGGCTACGTCGCTTATGATCTTGAGTACCTCGGGTGAATGCCAGAACTCGTGAATGAAAGGGGCGTATCTTGGAGCCATCCCACGCAACTGAACAGAGCCAGGACGAGTATTGTGGAGACAGTTGTCCAACACATCCTGGTTGAACAGCTCCCGGCGATGTTTCAATACGGCTTCATGAGAAAGTAGAGAAAACGGCTCGGTGGTGGCAACAGGCGACAAAGCAGTAGGCTCAAGTTTGAGATCTTGCATACTCAAAATGGTGGGAGGGGCACGGAAGTCCAAATGCTTCGCAGGATCGAACCGGGCTGCATTATTAGGTTCGCTGATAGGACTAGCGTGTTTGGGAGGCTTGGTAGGCTGATTAACAAAGGGTTCGCTATCGGTCCGGGAGGGAGCCATGGTGATCGTAGTATAGATAGCTTGCTTTGAACCTTGGTGAGATGATTGAGCTTTGAACGATAATGATTGTGAACATGAACATACCATTAAATACTAGCACTGTTTACAGTTTATATACCCGTAAACGAAAGATATTGATCATATTTTAGCCAAGTATGGTTATTCTAACCGCGTTGGAGTATGGCGATGGTACATTTCCGTTGGTAACCCCAGGATTGCGATTCGCAGTGACATAGTTTCACCATTCCATGCGGAATTAAAGACGCTATGATATAATGTAACTAGTCATTGAGATGCATATCTCATCTCGCAATCAGATGCTACACCAAAAAGAGACCATTTGAAGCGCACTCGCACCAACTCGTGATTGATAATGACCCAGTCCAGTTCCTTGCGAGTTTTGAAGCCGCTATACCTAAATGGGGGTATTTGAGCCGCCTGATGGTGGGAACTACTTGCATCGATCTTATGGACCATAGCAACATGGATGACGGAACGTCATGGCTAACGTTAGATAGTAGAACATGGGCTAAGCACGACTATTCCTTGCAGGTTGCAATAAGTCTGGAGGGAAGTAAACACGGGAGAGATAACCACACTGCCTGAGTAACAACAAGCGAGAAATGGTCGAAGATATAATCATTTTCGGGTCAGTGACATTGGTCCCTCGCAGATATATGAACCTAGTGCCTTTCCATCTATATCGTTAAAACTGGTCGTATCATGACCTGGCAGTTTTCATTTAGGCATTGTCGTCTCCCCACCAACATATCAGCAATCACACAGTATTTCTTCTTTTGTATCACTCAACTTTCCAACGCTACATCCAATTAAGATGGCCACCAGGGAAAAGCCCAGACCCAAGACCTCGGAATCATACGGTAAAGGGACTATCACAGAGACTGATTATCATGGCATCGACACTTCTACTATCCCACGGGGTGCGGATGAAGTATATGAACGAAAGGTCGCCATCATGAATCAAGCACTGATTGACATCGGGATGGGTCAGTTCCAGTGGAAGATCTTCGCGATGACTGGGTTTGGATGGTTCGTGGACAATGTGAGTTCCTCGACGTTTTACCCGTGACTATTCACTGACACAGGAAACAGTTCTGGATGCAGGCAATCACCATTATTAGTCCAGCCGTCAGGAATGAATTTGCGGTTCAGCGCATCGCCTTCCTCACCGTTGCCAAGTATGCTGGACTGGTTGTTGGATCAACCATTTGGCCTATGACAGCCGATTTCATTGGACGACGTCTTGCCTTTAACGTCACACTCTTGATTTCTTCAGTCGCAGGCCTTGTCGGTGCAGGAAGCCCTAACTTTGTCGCTATTGCGACCTTTTGCGCCTTCATCGGTCTCGGCACTGGAGGAAACCAACCAGTGGATAGTGCCGTCTTCTTGGAATTTATTCCGGCCACACATCAGTACCTTCTTAGTATGCAGTCCGCCTTTTGGTCTGTCGGTCAAGCTACAGCAGCTTTGATTGGATGGTGCGTGATGTTTTCATGCCGTGTTTTGTTTCATGTACAAGAACTGACTTATTCCAAAGGCCGCTTATTGCAAACTTTTCCTGTCCCTCAAATGCAGAGGTCGGTGAATGCACATTCGAAAACAATCTTGGTTGGCGATATACCTACTGGACATTCGGGGGCCTTACTCTGGCCATGTTCCTCGTCCGTTTTCTGTTCAAGATATACGAAACACCCAAGTATTTGCTTGGTAAGGGTATGGATAAACAGGCCGTAGAGGTCGTCCAGAAGATTGCGAAACGGAACAACACAACGACTTGGTTCTCTATTTCTCACCTCGAGACTGTGGATGCTGAACTTGGACTAACAAATGAGAACGAAGTTGGTGGTCCAAACACCGCGTCTCGAGCTATTGTCACGAAAAGTGTTGAAAAGTTCAAACCCGAAAAGATTCTAGCTCTCTTCTCAACCCCACGACTAGCAGCTTCCACATGCCTCATGATATTCCTGTGGTGTTCCATCGGCATGGCTTATCCGTTGTACAATTCGTTCATTCCCATCTATCTCGAGAACAAGGGCGTGGCAACCGGTAGTTCGTCACTAAGCGTTACCTACCGGAATTATGCCATCCAGGCAGTATGTGGCATTCCTGCGTCAGTCCTGGGCGGGTTTACGGTAGACTTGAAGCGTGTCGGGCGTAAGGGAACGGGAACCTTGGCTTGTATAGGAACAGGCGTCTTCCTCTTCCTCTTCACTCGGGCCGAGTCCGCTGCCGGTGTCCTCGGGTTTACTTGTGCTATCGCCTTCTTTCAGAATCTGGTCTATGGTCTCCTCTATTCATACACGCCCGAGCTGTTCCCTGCCCCAATCAGAGGCACAGGAAATGGCTTGGTAGCATTTTTCAATCGGTTGAGCGGACTAATGGCCCCTATTATTGCCGCGTATGTTGGTATTGATACAAACATTCCAGTTTGGATTTCAGCTGCTTTATTCATAGTAGCTGGAGTTATCTTTTCTCTCTTGCCTTATGAGACACGCGGAAAGGCTGCGGCTTGAGAATATTCCTTTTTCGAGGCAGTATATATAATGAATTGTATAAGTATATGGGTGAACGCGTTTGTTAGTTTCTTTTGTAACAGTACTTCCTCAGTATAGGTACTTTACTAAGCATTTGGTGAATTACGTACTTTCATACAGTAATGTAATGAGATAAGTAAGTATCGATTTAAAAGTAGTTTAAAGTCGCAGACTAATAACAACTGAGGACGCCTTGCCTCGTCCAGTCTAGTCCACATCGAAAGGGAACATGAAACTTCCTTCCAACCACAAAGTCTCCTCGTAACATCCGAATCTCGTCCGCCGCCGACCGTCCTGCCTTGATATCTTCTGAGATACCATCTTCGTCACTATTCCAGTCTCGCCAGGTTTGTCCTTCCTCCAAAGTCTCTTCCTCGCTATCAGCATCCTCTTTCTCATCGGGCTTGCCGTTACCTGTCACCTTCCATCGTAATACAACAGGGGGGCTGTTTACTGTATCATTATCTTCACTTGGGCTAGACCCATCCCCAGAGTTAAGGATATTCCTGGAGCCATTTGAGGCTGTGGCCTGGAGAATTTTGGGCGCTGCCTTGGAGGCATCCAAGACAAGATACAAGTAGCTATCTCCTTTCACCGAGTTACTGTCGCAATACATCAGTTTCGGGTCACGCTGAATTGCCGAGGCGGGGAAGAAGATGGGACTGGAAAGTGTCGATATCGCAGACGACTCCTCCTTGGCAAATTCCTGGCTCCTCAACCTGGTGAGAGAAATCTTGATGATTTTTGGATTGTAGGTCAGAGGTGGGAGAGCCAGAACAACGCTTTCGGGTGTCCAGGATGACATGTTGAAGGGGACGGGTACTGTTTGGAGATCTTCAGCGAAGCGGTAGCTGACATCTGCCGACGGTCCGCTGCTATCAAGTTCGAAGATGTAGGAAACGGGGCTCTCATAGGTGAATTTATAAGTAGACAAGGCGACGTGGCATATCACGTGAACATTCGTTGCACCAAATGTAACAGATAATAGATGAAGGTAGTTGCCACACGGCGAGAATTGAAGTTCTAAAAATGTATCAGCCTTAGGTATTTCGCCAATGTCGAGATGACATCAATGAATGCAACTTGTCTTACCACGTGAGCTCGCGACTACTTCCGTAGTTCCCTTGCTTTCTTTTTCCGTGATTTCTGCAAAGGTGGTATAGCCTGTTTTGTCGTCTATGATGTCAACTTGTCCTGGCTTGTGAGACAATGCCACCATGGGAAGCGTAGGATGGCGAGCCCCAATCAAGTTGGACCATAAAGAATGTTTGGTCTTGATGGATAGCCATACTGGGGTTCCGAAATCTCTGCATATAATCAGGCAATCTTGATGTGGTTCATTTGATACATGGCCCCTCTCATCGTGTGTGTCTCCAGGTTCCGTTTCGTCCGTAGAGCCACTTGACATCTTATCTGAGTCGGAACCAGAACTAGAATCGGAATAATATTCAGAATCAGAGTCCGGGTCCGAGTCCGAGTCCGGGTCTAATTCAGAGTCAGACTCTCTGCTAGACTGGAAACCTGAAGCGAGGGTCTTCTCACGCGAGCTCGAATCTTCGTTCGCATTGGATTGGTTTGTCTGAAAGTTACCATCGCTTTGCTTCTGTGGAATCCAACGTAGATGGAACAGGCGGGTTACTGGGCTTGCATCCCCACAGCCTGGTTCCAGTACTGGCACAAACTGAACCAGCGTCCAGGCGCCATTCTTATGGCTGTCTAAGTCGAGCTCTGCGTGTAAGGCATCTGGGGCTTCATACTCCCAGCTCTGGCCTTGAAACTCGCGGCGTATGCTCAGATTTTGGGCATCCACTCTCCAAGCCTGCACCGAATCCCCCTCAGGCTCATTGCCTCGGACCAGAGTAGTCAACCATCCTTTCTCGAGGGTCGCAGATGAAAGAAGGTGCTCACTCTCCGCAAGCATCTTGGGTTTTGGGAAGATGGCAATTTTGTAAACTCGCATCCGGCGACTCGGCATCTCGCTCTCTTGACGAATGATGCGCAGTTGCAGTGCCTTGCCGTGCTTGCTCCTTTTTGCGGGGAAACACGAGTCTATCAAGAAGAGGCCAGGGATTGACCCGAGAACCCTGGAG
Organism: Rugonectria rugulosa; assembly: GCA_023509875.1. Classification (NCBI taxonomy): domain Eukaryota; kingdom Fungi; phylum Ascomycota; class Sordariomycetes; order Hypocreales; family Nectriaceae; genus Rugonectria; species Rugonectria rugulosa. The sequence goes on from JALNIO010000529.1 coordinate 79,137, forward strand.
CTATAGTTGATCCGAACCTTTGGATGCCTACTTGGGTTGGTCAAATGACACCCTGGCTGGAGCAAAGTGAGCGGCACAGCCTTGTAGAGATTATCAGGGCTCTTGGTCAGAAGCTCGCCCCAATCCTGAACGAAAGCGCAGAACGAGCGGTCCAACGACGCGGTTTCAGCAGAGCAAGTTACCATCCATCGAGGTAAGGGTAAAGCAAAAAGGGCTGACGAGTCTGTTACCCTTCCCGCCGTTGGTACGTATAGCGAGCTCCCTTGTTTTCTACTATATCGTGCAAAAAGATGGCGCGCCGCATGACTCTGCACATAAATGCATGTCCAGAAGGCCGGGCTCTGGAGAAAGTCCTCGACAGCTTTGATTGCTTTCGGGCTTGGTTCGAGTTCCCACAAATGCATATACCAGAATGTGGCAGCATATCGGAGAAAAGCATGGTCTTGCGGCGTTGAAGATTCGCTTGCTAAAGCCTTCAGACCATGCGGCTTCATATATCGCTCGTAGCTGAGGTACGTTAGGCATTCCATTCCGAGGTCGACACCTGCTTTGTCATAATCGACTAAGAAAGACCTCAAGCGCTCTTCAATACCATCATTGTCTGTGATGTTCAGAAAGAAGTCCCTGACAGACTTGTGGTAGAGTGTGACAACCTGACCACCCTTCACGCTCTCCTTGGTAAGTAGCGGATTGCACACATTTGCTACCATCGAATAACCACCTATCGGGCCCCTTGCGGACGAATGATCCTTGGCTGTAGAACGAATGGCAAGAGCGTTGAGGAGCTCGTCTACAGTCAGGGGTTTGTACGAGGCTATGAGAATCCGAAAGACTCGTCTATCGAATTGTTAGTTGGCATGCATTCTTTTCCCATAAGTATAGTTCGTTTCTGAGATGATCTAGGTTATGATCTGAACGAACTGCCAGTGACCAAACCTACCTTGCAAGGTCTTGCTCATGGTGACTTAGCCCTGCAACTCTCTGCAGGGCTTTGATATAGCAACCGTTCAGACCCTTAGGAAAGCTCCGCAGGGCTTGTGCAACTTCCTCCTGCGTGGTGTAACCTTTGCCCTTGACAATCTCACAGCGTAGTCGGGCATAAAGAAAATTTTGCTCGTGTTCGTCAATCCAATCATTGTCGCCGATTAGGCCGATTTCTTCTGCCTTGAGGTATGTATGGATATCCCCGGAGACAGCTGCGAAATCTGGCTGGAACTCCTGTGCCCCAAGCCGGGCCATCGTTTGTCTCAATGAGGTGACGTCGCAACTCGAAAAGAACCATTTTGAAGTACCATTGGTTCGTAACTCCAGAAGGTCCCTCAGGGCATCAAAGAACTCGGAATCTTCTCCGATGCATTCATCAAGGCCGTCCAAAACAACATAGACCTGAGGGCAATGGTCCAAAAGGATGTGGAGCATCCTTTTGACCGTATCGTAATCGGTATTGCTGAGGCTGTATTTGAGCTGCTGCACTGCTTGTGCATATTCTCGTTTCAACGCGTCTGGTATGTACTTGAGTGTTCGTAGTAGTTGAAGAGCCAAGGCCCGGAACCCTGCAAGCCCATGGCGCTTTGCAGTTTCGCTGAAAGAGTAGAAAAAGTATGTTACTTTCGATTCGGGCATCGTTTGCAAGTGGTCTATAACAGCTGATGCCATGATGCTTTTGCCAGTGCCAGGCGGCGCGTTGTACCAAAGAACAGCATTATGCTTTGCGTCCCTCCAGCCCTTAAACATGTCGTTCTCGACCATCCACATGCAAGTACCCTTGGTACGGTGCCGCCTCTTGGCCCGAAGATCCGCTTCTTGATCAAGCACGTTACCGTCTTTGTCGCCCTGGATCCATTCAGCAATCTCCCGCCTGAGTTGTTTCTGTTGCTTGACAGCTTCATTGGCTGCTATTCTTGCCAACAAGAGTTGCTGAACCTGATTGGAATCTTGTCGAATCTTGTCTCGGAAGCTTTGAATTATTGGTTTCATCGATTTTATCAATGAGGATACCGTGAGCGTTTTGTAGCTCTTGGATAAAATTTCGGCTGAAAGGCACCAGAAATCTAGTATGTGCGTGTATGCGCGCTTAATAGCCTGTGCGATATCGGGAGAGTCTGGTTGCGAGGATGCAATCAGCTCGTAGCATTTCAAATCTGGAGCAATCTCTTCAAGGGCGTCAAGTATTTCGCTCAACGCTCCTTGTACCTTGACGGCGCATTCCAAAACAATCCGGGCTCCAGAAAAGACGATTGCCACGCCAAATGGAGCTGCTTGAAGAGCACTTTCGCATGTCCTCGCTAACCCCCCAAGACCCTCCAAAAAAGGTGTTATCTTGTCGAGGATTCCGTAAGTTTGGCGTTCTTTTCGTTGCAATTCGAGCTTCTCAATGCACTTTTGCATTTGCTCAAGTTGGTCCTCATCGTTGCTGGCAATCTGCTGGCCTCTCCTCCCCAGAACTTCTCGTACGAAGGGGTTCTTTTTGTGTTTTTCAGGACTGAGGCCAGCCAGAAACTCGTCGATGGCTTCATCACAAAGAGTCTTGAGACTACTCCCACTCTCAGAAGGCACGAGAGTATCTTCATGAGACAAAGACAGTGATAGCGATGTGTCAACTGTTGCGATATCCATGTAGACACAAGTGCGGTAGTTTGCGATCGGCTCAGGCAACACAAAGGCGTTTCTTTGCTTTTCGAAATGGCTGGAGGAAATATCCCAAACGTGAGCTTTGCTGCACTTTGTGCTGACTTGGGACTTTTGCTCATGCATGCTGCAAATAGCGTGGTGTGGTATCCATAAGATAGTGATGGCGAACTCTTATGTGGTTGGTTGGGTAAATTACTGCACATGCAATGCGCCAGCGCCTGACCCTCCGGGCTCCATTTCCTATCTTCAGCTGCATGTTATTGCCTGTCCATTGGCTGGAACGGAGTTTCCAGCGGCTAAACAAGTTGTAAAGCCACCGGCTGCCTAATATTGAACAGGGTTGACCTGATACGATGCAATAGGATCCATCTGTCAGAATATTGGCTCCGCTCACACTTTTTGCTCGGATTGCGGGAGCTTGAAAAGTACATTCCCACGTTCCTTGCAACTCTCATCGTTACTTGGTCAACTCCAGCTACTGGGTATGTGGTCTGAACAATATCTGGGCTCGCACTTAGCTCCCTCCTCCGTCTATTTTCACCGACATCATGGCATCCGACAGTTCGTCAAGCCAACCCGAAATTTTGGTCGATCCAGTCGATGAAGGAACAAAATGCGAATTCAAAGCCTATCGATATGCAAAAAAGAAAGATGGTCACATCGCTGTCGAGGACGAAGTAGAGGCCTTCCCCTCGTCTGTGAAGCTCGACAATCGTGCAGATAGCGCCTATGCGTTAGTCATAAAGCGTCGCTTTACAGAAAAGCATGAACTAGAGAGTGTTACTCTTTGGATTAACTCGCCTCAACTTCTCGAGGCATTTCGAAAAGTGGTCAAGTCATACCCGACTGTTGCAGCCGACTTCTCACGCCCTTTTCAGCTGGAGAGTCCATTTCAGATGCTCGTACATGCCTGGGACAGCCTGGATGCATATCGCAAAGAAACTAACTCCCCACTCATGCGCATTCACCTCAATCTGCTATTCCAGTTTATGGAGAAAGAGATTGGACCCGAAAGGGAGGCTGTTCTAGATATGCTTCGACAAAAGATGATCACTTTCAAACAGGCCTGGGTTATTTACCGCCCGGGAGACCTGTTGTACACAGAGGTCATGAGTAAGCCGTGGCTACTGCGCGTCATGGGGACAGCCTACGAAACCAGCACAAATCGCGGGCCTTATTTCGTGGTGAAGGCAAAGTATTGTGATGCAAATGACGATGCAGTTGGGGAAGCAGCCAAATCTTTCAGTATCTACCAGAAGGACTATTTTGGCTCTGACCATCCGGCACGAATTGATGCACTGCCAGTATATCCCCGCGCATTCCAAACCCAGTGTCAAAATCTTGAAGAGGAGCTCCTACTCCGAGGAACTAAGTTTGTCGGAAACCGAGGTATCCTGACAAAGGACTACGACGGTCTCGCAGAGTATCTAAAGGAACCTCCATGGGACTTTTATGACCCCGATATGGCTGGTTTCGATGCTGTTTGGCTACCCTTTACGGTAAGTTCAACTCTCGATGGGTTGGACCTTTCGGAACACGGATGATTAATAGCCAGTAGGAAACTGGCCGAATTATCTTGGACCGAAAAACGTTTGAGGAGGATAATTTCCAGAGCCACGTCAAGATTCGAAAGATGGATGACCCGGAGTTGATGCTTTGCCCCCCGTACACAATTGGCTTCTCTCTAGACCGAAAAGACTGGTGCCGTTATTTGGTCGATAACCTAGAAGAGGTTGCTTGGAAAGATGACATATGGTCATCTCTGGTCCTCGAAGACGACCAAAAGAGCGTCCTGCAAGCCCTTGTGAAGTCGCACAGGTACCCCGAGAATTTTCGAAACCAGCCTCAACAAAAAGGAAAAGGCTTAGTTATTCTTCTGTGGGTGTGGTCCCGGCATGTTCCAACAGCCTAGTGCTAATTCAACCAACAGACACGGTACCCCGGGCTCTGGTAAAACTATGTCTGCAGAAGCATCAGCTGAGATGTCCAAAAAGGCACTCTTACCTACTTCACTGGGCGAGTTGGACAAGTACGGTGTGTAAGTAAAATCAGGCGTAATATATATCCATGCTGGGTGGATTTGCTGACGTAAATTCTCAGCCCCTGGCATTTTGAAAGGAAGCTCAAACAACTTCTCCAATATGCCACGGTTTGGCAAGCTATTGTCCTCTTTGACGAAGCAGATGTCTTTCTCGAAGCCCGTGAGAATAATTCAAGCGACGGCACCCGGAACACGCTCGTTGCCGTTTTCCTAAAGGAGCTGGAGTACTTCTCGGGGATTGTCTTCCTGACAACCAACCGTCTCGCCAGCTTTGACCTCGCAATGAAGTCTCGCATCCATCTTGCACTTCGCTTTACCCCGCCGCATATTGACACGCGTCGTAGGATTTGGGTACAGAATCTTGAAGAAGTACATTCCGATGAGACTGAGATTGTTGGTGCAGAAGCAGCCGACGAAGCAGCCGACTTTCTAGTGCATTTCAACCTGAATGGAAGAGAGATATGCAGCGCACTGAACACCGCGAGGACAATTGCGAGGTTTGAGGGGGCCAAGCTGAGCATATCTCATATTGAAAGGGTTCTCAAGGTCCGACAAACATTTGATCAGCACCTCAAAGAGGAGTGGAGAAGCCTGGAGAGAGCGACTCGCCGTGGAAATGATGGTGCATCCAGCTTCAAGCTATTGAAGCGAGACTCTATCATCTCGCAGTATGAAGAAGGCGAACATTGATTCATTTATAGGTCTAGGCGCGAGGCGGGCCTTGATGAGCTCGTAAACTGCCGGTAGAGATACATTATCCGTGCTCGGTATATTTCGCTTGTCACTGTTCTTGACGTTGTCACTGTAAAGCTTGTCGAACTCCTGTGCAGTTCCTGCGTGTCCACGTGACATGAACAAGTAGGTAGGAATGATAAATTCTCATTCTACAATGCCCAAACGTAATGCTAGGAAATAAATGATACAATAACCCAAAGTTTTACCAGTAGAGTGAATTGGCCCCATACATTGAGATCGGGGTTGAGGCAATCTTGTGATGAGATGGAACGAGCGGTATGAGGGCTATACTACAAAGTATAAGTCTAGAAAACACCGTTTGGCTCTTTCAAGTTTCTCTTAGCCCATGATATTTTCCGTATTCGCTGTACGTTTTCTGTTTGTTTCAATTTGCTTACATAGGTACCTTAATTATAAACTTCTTCAGGGTAGGTAGCTTTTTTGAACCCCAAAGCTCCTAATTATCTGGTTGCATTGCCGGACGACCTCGTACGTATCCAAAGAGTCAGAGTTTCTAGTAATTGCGCTTGCTATTTTGAATGCTGACGGCCCCGTAGCAAGCATCTTGTGAGCTCTAGGTGTTTCTAGTGATATTCCAAATCGGGTTTCGAACCCTTCCTAACGGCTCTTAACCCGTTGTGGAGGCATGAAAATTGAACTGGCAGGCTTGCTAGCTGACGACTTGAACGTGGTTCATTTCCCCATAGAGCAAGGACGCTGGCTCGCTTGATGGTTATTGCAAGATTAAGGTGTTTTATTCATCTTCTCTGATTTTAGGCAACCCGAGCTTGGCGTAGAATCCTTCGCATCAGAGCTGAGAGCGGAGAGTTGGACGCCGATATCGGATCGGGCGTTATGAGGGTAGCTTCTACTGTAGTAATGTTATTGTATAGATGACGACGTTGGGAGTAAGGGGGATTTGGTAGCTTCAGCTCCCAAGGTAGCTTTATCTATACGATACCTATACATAGAATTGTATGTTATAGTAGCTAACTAACTAGTTCTGATCTAATATGCGCTGAAGTACAGCTCACTCCAACTGCAACCTCTTAGAATGTAAATAGTTATAGTCAAGCATCGCACTTCGCACCCATTGCTCCAGCTTCTGAGCCACTTCCACGCCAAATTCGTTCTTCCACTTCACGACTTCCTCGCTAATATTAATATGGCCAGCAACTTTCGCAGTGTTAACCTTGGTACTTGCATTAATAGTGCTTAGCATCCTCTTCTCTGCGTTACTGTACGTCTTCAACTCCTCTTCGCCCGCTGTGCCCCAAGAGAAGCGAACCTTGCTTCCATCAAGTCCTGCCAGTTCGGCATACTTCGACACTAGCTCAGGACACGTCATGATGTCGTCGGCGTCGAGCACGATGGGCCAGAGGCTGTTCCCCGAGAAATGGACAGCGTAAAAGTCATACAAGTTCCGAGTCCATTTCAAACTGACCTCGGCAGTCACTGGCTCATCCTTGAATGGCTTGAAACCATGATGCTCAAGACCGCTGGCATGGGCCCGGTACATGGAAGGGATCATCATGGCCGGATGGCGAATGAGAAATGTCGGGTACCAAGTCTTGAGGAATTCATCAGGCAGGAGCGTGAGATTGAGCGGCGAGCGACTTGAATGGTTCACGCCTTGAACTGCGAGTGATTCCGCCTCGCGCCTCAGTCCCCTCGAGCCGTGAACATGAAGGCTCTCACTGAGTGGGTGGTTCAACATGATAGCGTGCTCTTTGACGAACAGAATCTGTCCCTCCTGCTCGGCCGCCCTGATGTGATGCTGAAACTGGTCCCAACATTTTTCATTGATGCTATTGACGCTGGCGTGATCTTCCTCCGTCCAATCATCTACGGGCTTCTCGTCTACCAAGAAATGATTCTTCGCCGCGGGCAGAAAGAAGTATCCGCCATTACGTGCGGGTCGTACTCCCTGGTGGTCAAGGTTCAGCATCTTGACCAACAAGTTGGAAGCTGTGCGAGGGCATGTGATTAGCCAATAGCGAGGCCGATGGGTAGTTTGGGTGTCTATAGCCATCTCGACTCTTGGGTACCGGTTGTCGGTCAAGCTGGGTCTGAAATGTCTGCGAGTTTGAGGCGACAGGATAGGATGCTCTGAAGCCAAGACGAGTAAGTGAAGGCCCTGATATATCGCCCCTGATGCAATGAAAGTTCCAGTCATGTTTATATCTGTTTTGTCAACTCTTCAGAGCCAGATTCTCTCGGCTTTCGGTCACTTGAAAAGTCCGGGCCATCGCTTCGGCCCCTCGCCAAGCATGTATGGTTACTGCGCGAGTGGGAATGGTCTCGGGTCCATAGCGAGATCTCGACGACGACGTGATGATTTGCTATACGCTCTACCGATATAGTAACTTGCAGGGACTTTTGAAATGATCATGATGCAAAAGGTATCCATTTCCAACGCCACCTAATTGGCGGTGCGAGTTAATTTGCGACGACCTCGCGTCGCGAGGTGGCCGACTTCTGGGATTCTATCAATATATCCGCCGACTTCCGCTCCGAGTTCCGCATGAGAGAGCCGGAACTCGACTTTGAACTCGTTGTCTCTTGTTTCATAACCTGCGACTCAGACTGGGTTCCGCTCTCAGCTGATATTGAGCCATCAAAACG